>BQNB010011438.1:74946-81431 GCA_026074375.1 Tanacetum coccineum | reverse complement strand
GCCTAGCCACAGGAGCAAAAACTTCATCATAGTCTATACCTTCCTCTTGCCTGTGTCAATCTTGCTTTGTTCCTAACAACCACTCCTCTTTCATCCTTCTTATTTCGATACACCCACTTTGTACCGATAGCCTTTTTCCCATAAGGCAAATCTACTAGGATCCAAACCTTTTGAATCTCAAATTGCAACAATTCTTCTTGCATTGCATCAACCCAGCTTTCATCTTCAAGTGCTTCTGAAATCTTCTTGGGTTCATGTTGAGATAGAAAACAAGCAAATAAACAATGATGAAAGTCCTTATGATTAGTTCTCCTTTGCCTTTGTACATAACTAACAAAAGCATGAGCTTCAGAACTTTTATTGACTTTGCTTCTTGTTTGTACTGCTGATGTTGGATCTCCTAGGATAAGTGTTGAAGGATGAGAGGGATTAATTCTTGATGTGGGAATAGGACTAACATTCACAACAGTTTCCAAATTTGTGAAGTCAGCCACTGCACCCTCATCATCATAAGATGAATGTGTAAAGATACCATCAGTAGTATCTTCATGAATATCCTCAAGTGGAGGTATTTCAGAGTCATCTTCTTGGGTATTGGTTGTGTCAGTACTAACATGGTTAGTACCGCCAGTATTAACAAGGTTAGTACCGCTAGCTTTAGTATTTAACAAAGTTAGTACCTAGCTTTAGCTGTTGTGTATACAGTACTAAAAACGTTTAGTACTGTAGTCCTTTTTTCAGCTTTGACTGAGTTAAAACTGCTTTTCGGTGTCTTGTTCATGATTCATTATGAGAGCTTCAGCTTTCCTCATTAGGCTTCTTTCTTCTTGGACTTAGATGTCTTGCAAGATCATCCAGAAAGATTTGTTCTTCCTCTCTTGGACTTCCTCTCTTTTTATCTGATTTTGAAGAAGAGGTGTTTGTGGAAGAATAGGAATGCCAGAATGGAACTTCAAAATAGTCTTGAAGCAGATTCTTCTTTCTATTGGTGAAATTCCCTGGTAATTAATTTTTGTCTTTTGAAACCCTAATTTTGGTTGTTGCTTGTTGACATGCATGAAATGTTAGCTTGTTTCTCTGAAACTAACAGAAGATATTTCATAGAATCAAGTCAAAATAATCAAGGTCAAAAAGCCAATTTGTCCGTTCCCTTGGCCAAACCTTTGGGTTTCGAGTGACTTAAGAATATTTTATGTGAGGTTTTCTTCACTCCTTTTGGTTAAAGATTGTATTACTCTAAAAGCCTTGCTTTGTAGAGAATACCCAACCAAATAATCCCTCATCAGATTTTCTAGCAAAATTTGCCCAAGTGGTCTATGTGTCAAGTGGTCACATGGCACACAAAAGGTTCTTATATAATTATAATTGGTGTTTTTACCAGTTAAATGTTCATAATGGTGTCTTACTTATGAGGCTTGGTCACTAAATACCACTGGTTAAAAGAACATAGCATAAGACTGTACTTTCTGCTTCAGCCCAAAAAGTGTTTGGTAAAGATGAATCTGCAAGCATGGTTCTTGCGCTTTGCCTCAATAAGGGTCATGTTCTTTCTCTCTTGCACACTCCATTTTGTTGTGGAAGTTTCCGGCATTGCTATATACCTTTGATCCCTTTTAACCACTGAATTCATTAACTATCCCTGTTTTTGAATTCTGTTCCATTATCACAATCTAATGTGTTTTAACCTTTGGATTCAATTGGTTTTCTATTTGTTTACTAAAGTCTATTAAGGATTTTTGCACTAGTTTCATCTTAAGTTCATAAGAAAATGTCCAATAAATCTGCTTAAAATCATCAGTGATAACCTAAAAACTAGGTTCTTATGGTTTATGACTCGTTATAGATGTAGGTCCAAATAAGTCCATAATGAGAAGTTTGTAGGCGTGTGGCTAATAGGAGCTAACTAAAACTTGGCTTACAAGAAGCTTTTGTTGCTTTCCTTTCTTGACAAGCAACACAAGTTGGTCATTTTGAAAAAGCTTTGTAGGTAAACTCTTACAAGGTTTCCTCACAAGCTATTTTAAGTTTTTGAAACTTTTACATGACCCAACCTCCTATGGCCATAGTTTAGATTATCAGATTAGCTTTGCAGATCAAACAAGCACAATCCTCTAAAGGAACATTGTTATCTAAATTGAAACTGTACATACTTGTTTTGTCTGGGAACTTTAAGTAATATTTGATTTTTATCAGGCAACTTAAAAGTCTGGAGACAAAATTAAGTCATTCAGTGTCAGTAAAAAGAAAAAAAAAAAAAAAAAAAAAAAAAAAAAAAAAAAAAAAAAAAAAAAAAAAAAAAAAAAAAAAAAAAAAAAAAAAAAAATCAGAACCTTGTCATTTTGTTCACACATTTGTGACACAGAAAGTGATTGAAATGCTGAAGTTCTTTCACAATGCTTGACATCTCAAATTCTAAACTACCAGTTTGTATTTTACCCTTTCCAGTAATATATCCTCTACTCCCTCCTAAGGCAACAGGGCACCATTAATGTTGGTAGTAAGCAAGGTAAGCTTGTTCCTGTCATGTGCCTCGGAACATCAACTATCAATTATTCCTTATTCTTTTAAGTTCTGTTGTGGATTTTCTGCACATTCAAAAGAGGAGTTCAGTCTCTCTTAGGGACCCATGCCTGTTTGGGCTTGATTTATGATAGTGGATTCTTTTAAGATGATAGATTTCTTAAGGTAGATCACATTATATTTGGAGAGGGATACTATTGTTGTATCCAGGTTTGCTCCATTGATAACTTGTGAGGATCTTAAACAGCAATGACAATTTTTCCCCAACTGTCACTATAACTGCTTTTACCTTTGCAATATAAATCTTTTGGTTTTTCAATTTTGTTCTTTTAGTACTGTTGCTTCCTTTTAAAGGCCTGAGGTTAGTGATGTGTTTTGTTAAAAGTATTTTGTGGTCTTACTCATTCACAGATGGGCTTAACGTATATTAACTTTCAGAGCTGTTGCTTGTTAGTATGTCTGTTTGTTAATATTTTGTCTAGCAGTACAAACATAGTTAGTTACGCTAGCCTTTAACAGTATTAAACTGGTTTATTTCCAGTTTTGTTTGTTCTGCCCAAGTGACAATACCTGATGTTGTTGTATTTTACTCTTTGAGTATTGTCCCATATGGGTTCCTCATAATTCTTGTTTTCTTTTCCCTTGAAACCATACCCTTAGACATATTTTGTTTTGTAGGCTCAGAATGTTAGCCAATTTAACATTGATAATCACAATCTTGCTTATTAATGACTAAAAACTCCCACAGACAAAACCATTGCTCTTTCAAGTAATCCTTTCTAATTGTTTGTTGTTACCTTGGGGTTTTTGAATATGTGTTGATACTATTCTTAACATTTTTCTCTAGGTGTTTTTACATGCTTGGTTGTCAAAAACTAGGTGTGTCAAGATCTTCTATATTTTTTATACAACTTATCATCATCATCATCACTATATGTTTCATACTCCTAATGATAGGTGCATCAGACCAACCTAGGTTGAACTTCTACTTCGTGATTCATTGAAAACTGGTTCAAACACTAATTCAGTTGTTTCTGTACTTATGTATTAGACGTCACAAGGCAATCAACTTCTTAGTTTGGGAGTAGGTTCATTTTGGGTTGAGGTCTTTTCTGGACCATATGTATTTTTTGAGTATTCTATTTCAAATATCTGGGTACTAGAGGGCTGTTTTTCCCTGTCATGGCTGGTAGAAACTGCTTGCATTCACAAAGTTTTATTGTACCTTTATGCAAAGGTGGATTTTTCATAATCACTTGCATTGCTACCTAAAGACACTTTGAAAACTTCATTTTCATAGCTTAATTCCCACTTTTCCTATAATCTCCATACCAGGCCCTAAAATTCTTATCTCTGGCACTCAATAGATTAATTTGCAAAGTACAATAAGATTTTTGAAGAATGATTCTCCTTTTGTGTTTACATATTACATTCTATATAATCCTTTTTCCTTTTGAGCTTTAGCTAACAATGTCTTATGGTATATTTAGAACATTGTTTTTCTCTATCTACAAATCTATGTTCATCTAATTGTTCTTTTGTTCATACCAAAGTTGTGATTTTGTTGATGGACAATAGCTGTGACCTCTCGACTTTCTTGAAGACCATTAGTATAAGCTTTTTTTTCAACACTAGCATCACTAAGTTGCTCTTTTTGATATCATTACAGTTTTTTAATGTTTGCATAAGATTCTTTGCAACTCATTTTGAACAAGGAAAGTACCTGAGATTTCGTCTGTGTCTGTCTGTGTGTTGTTAGCCCATGAAAGCATAGTTATCATTATCTTCTGAATGAGTTGTCCATGTAACAAACTCTCCATAACTGCACTAATGTCTAGATACTTTTTCTTTCCAGTTATGCTTTATCTCTATGCTAGTTCTTCTCCCTTCTCTATTCCCCAGTATTCCATCACTATCTCTCGCTTCTTATTCTCTTCCTGTCGTTCTCACAATCTCTTGCAAAATGCCCTGTTTTGGTGGCATTTGAAGCATTCCACTTTGTTTTTATCAAACCAAACAGTTCTTTTTGCTATCAAACTGTAGTTTTCTAACTGTCTTCTTTTGGAACTTGTTTGTTCTATTGGAGATCATTTGCCCACTTCGCCATTTCAGTCAATTTCTTCGAGATCATATTCATCAACCTGATCTAAGTCTCATTGATCCTGTTTGAGGACAAACTAGATTGACTTGCAAGCAAGGAATATGATGATGTTTGATGGGTGTTCATTGCTTTAAACAATGACAGTAAGAGAGGGACACACCATAAGCAGTACTACCTTCTTTAGTACTGTTGGTGTTTTCAGAGACGAATGCTATATTTGCAGGTTGGATGGATGATGCAAGTAGAGCTTTCACATCAATTTCTCAATGACTATCTAGATTGTTGTACAAGTCAATCAAAAAACTAAGACTGTCCATTACTGGTTTGTTCCTCATGTTCAGGAAAACTTGTAACCTAAGCAGAAGGTAGAGATCTTAAAAACTTTTGATTTGCATCTTCAGTAGATACACCTGCTCCATGAATCTCTAGCTGACTGAGTAGACTTTGGAATCTCTCATATCCTTTGTGAATTCCATCTGAGTTGGATACTGTGAATCCTCAAAATGGTTGCTTCATGATGTACTTCTGCATCTTTTTGGATTCATCATTTCCACCAAATCTGGATTTTATGGCAATCCACATATCTTTTGCATCAGTCATTTTGTGAATTTAGTAGTTGAATCTTCTGGTTATGGCCATCAGCAATGGTGGTCCTAGCTTTTCTTTCTCTCTTTTAGCACCATTTTTCTGCAGTTTTTGGAGGCAAAATTTTAATCTGTCCTGTTGTATCCAGTGTGTCTGATACAGGACATTCCATTTTGGGATAACCTTCCCAAATTGGATAGTCTGTATGGGCCAGATTGTGTTCTATCTTCATAGCATTGTAATATTCTCCCTTTTTGTGGAATTGGTGTTTGATGGTTGGAGAATGTTTTGAGGAGTTTGTTGTGTTGGTTTTTGTTGTGTTCTTGTGGTAGGTTGGGGTGGAGGTGGGATTTCATCATTGGTTCCAGACATGTTTAGATTGATTTGTTCTTCTTATTCATAAGTTTTCTAACAAAGCTCTGATACAATTGTCGGTTCTTTTTAATGAATGGATCTTTGCAGCCTATTAAGGCATGTTAAGCCTGGATGTATTAAATACAACAGACTATGTAGTAGAAACAATGACTTGGAATACTATATGTTAATGCGGAATCTTAACACAAGTACTTAGAAGATTAATGATTTTAACAGTATAATAACTTGTTGAAAATGTTCTTGATAGTATCAGATTGACTATCACTATGATTATGCTTGTATGATTTGTAATTGTCTATTCATATTTCTTCTATCTTTGTCAACAGTTATCCTTTTATAGATCAAGGATAACCCTAAAGTCTTACATGACTTCTGACAAATATCTCACCAAATATCTTTTAAAATATCTTCTTATCTGGTACTAACTATTTTACTTCTAACGGTACTATCTGACTAACAGTACTAACACTTCGTATCTGTCGGTACTAAGTTATATCTGTCAAGTACTATATTGTAACTGTCGGTATAAGGTTAATAAACCGTTATCCTAACAGAGATTGGATGGGAATTTTGCCTAATTCTTTGTTAACAGCCTCAGGTGTAAGATGAGCCACATATTTACCATTATTATAATCAAGGCCAGTTGATGAACAAAAGGTGTTAAAATCAAGGGTCAAAGGTCTTTGCCTATTTTAGACTGAAAACTTGATGAGGAATTCCCTGAGTGTGCGTTGCTCAGTCTCATCAGCTGATGGAAAAGGGTCATAGGTAACGGCAGTGCTCCAAAACTCTTTGAGGTAGTTCTGATAGAGCACTAAGGGACAATTTGTAAAATCTTTATTCAAAGGACAATTTAGTAGAAATTTCATGATTGGTTTATAAGCATGCACATTTGGTGGATAAT
>BQNB010011438.1:47446-69946 GCA_026074375.1 Tanacetum coccineum | reverse complement strand
AATGTTTCCAATTTAATGCTTGAATATCTTTTAATTTTTGGTTTCTAAATAAAAACAATGAAATCGATAAACTATATTATACTAAATAACAAGCAAGCTAATAAGATGAAGAATATAAAAAAATATGCTTGTCAAGTAAAAGTGAATAGATTCTTAAGTGTGAAATTTTAGATTTTAATGACGAATTAATATCCGTCTAATAAATCGTTTCCTCAAAACGTTGGCTTAATATTGAAAACAACTTTTTATCGAGATATTAATTACTAGTTTAATGCCTACTCAATCTTACGACTTTTGCCCGTTCAACTAAATAAAATAATAAACTAAATAACTTTTGCAAATTATTAATCACTAGCCACTTATTAAATTCCACACTTAATTCACTATTCACCAAGTTACTTAACAAGCATATAGGAATACTACTCACTGTTGATCCTACTTGAATAGATCTTGCTTAGCTTGTAAAAGGCTTAGTTGTATTGAATAAATCCAAGACAACTATGGTAGAAACTTTGATTGAATATATCAAAGCCCTATACAGAATCTAGTCTATGATACTATGAAAGAAATTCTAAGAAACAGTAACACAATATCATTTGCAAGACAGATTACCAAACTTTCAGCCTCAATATAAAATGAACACTCTTAATAGTGTTAGGGTTACAAAACCTTAAAGCTACGAATATCAAAGATGTGTAAAAGAGATATATGAAACTACATACCCTAAACCTCCTTTTATACACCAAGGAGTCCTACAAGGCTTACAATACTTTCCTAAGTTATCATGATCTTTTCTATAAACAAACGTAATCTCT
The DNA here is from genome assembly GCA_026074375.1 of Tanacetum coccineum. NCBI lineage: Eukaryota > Viridiplantae > Streptophyta > Magnoliopsida > Asterales > Asteraceae > Tanacetum > Tanacetum coccineum. The sequence continues at coordinate 69,131 of BQNB010011438.1, read as the reverse complement.
TAAACAAATAAGTTATAAACACACATATTTCTTTACATTAAATAACACCTCTATCTTCGTAAGTATTTCTTGTTATCAACTCAACTCTTTATTCTTCTCTGATAAGTCATTGATCTCATCTTTGTCAGCATAATCCTTCCAACAGTAGTAATCACTCAACAGTTGTAACTGAGCATCAGTAACTGTAAGAATCAACTTAAAGTCTTTTAATCCCAACAATCCTCCCCTAAACTTGATGTTCATCATCTGAATCTTCAAGTTTCTTCATTAAAAGTCTTCACCATTTTTTTCCCCACCCCCCCCTCAGGTGGATGCATTCAAACACTTCATTGACCCTTTTCCTGATTTGTCATGAGCTTGAGTAGTTGATAACACATCTCATTCCAATGGTCAGCTTGAAGCTTCTTGTTTAGCATGTTCGTGATTGTTATTGGTGTAAGGGGATATTTTTTCTCAACCAACATAAAGATATGTATATTTTTAAACCATACAAAGTGTACTCCACATGTATCAAACAACTTCCAAATAGTCAGTTTGTATCCTTGTAGATTTCTCCATACTTTACTTTTTATGTCAGGTTCAAACATTACCTTCAGATCACCCATTAATAATTTTCATAATCCTCCTTGGCATTGTTTCCTATGTTTAGTTTAACAACTTCAAAAGGATCTCCAGTCTTCTCTATCAATATTATGGAGCATCTTATCATTGATAACTATCTTTTTAAACTTCCATCAGCTCTTATCAATTGGAAGTATCTAAATTTTCCTTCTTTAACAATCTTGTATTCAACAATCATAGGAGTTTGTGGTCTTATACGAGTATACATCAATTGTACCTTATCTTATTTAACTATCTCATATGCCTTTTCATCTCTGACCTCCTCTTGACTCATCATCTTTTTCAGCTTTACATCTACATGCTCATCTATCATTCTGCGTCTTTGATTTATCAGGATTCTTGCTCATTCCTGCTCATATAGAACTCCTTTGTTCTATTCTTATGCTTTTCACCAATCTCTGTAATTCATGTCTACAAAAGTGTTTACCCTTTTCATCTCTTTATCAAACATCTCCTGGATCTCATCGTAACTTTTTCTCTTCAGCTGATTGTGTTTGTATCCAGCCATGTTCTTCAAATAGGTAGACATTATATTTCTCTTTTGTGCCTTAGTTGGTGGCTTGTTCCTTTTCTTTTGAGCTCTTAATGCTGCAAAGTGTTTCTTTCTCTTCTCCAAGAGTTCTACAAACAACTTTGACTTTTCTTCAATACTCAACTGTTCTTGTTCTTCTGTTTGCATTTGTTGAGCCAATTGAAAGTCAGCATCCATCATAGCTTGTGTGTTATCCCATGATTCAAGTAAAGCTATGTTGGCTTCTTCTTCCTTTAGTCTTGAAAGCCTCTCTTCTTCTTCCAATTCAACTTGTAGTTGAGCTTCAAAATTTCTAGCAAGTTCTTCATCAAATGCAATTTGATCTTTCTTCTTTAAAGGTTTTTCAGGCTCAACCATTTTTGCCTTGCCATTGTATTTAGCCTGTGGAAGTTGTGATGCTTTTGAAGGTAATGATGTTGTTTTGAATTCAATTGGCTCTTGAACTATAACCCTTCTAGCCTTGGGTCTTGTATTTGTAGTTGTTGTAGCAGCAATTGTTACAGCTTTGGGTTTAGCTGCTTTGATTTCTATTAGAGTCTGAGCCAGAGTCAACTCATCAATAGTTGTTGTTGGAGCACTGGCAGTAGTAACTTCAACATTAGCAGTAGTAACTACGTCACCAGCAGTAGTAACTAGATCAGCAGCACTAACTTCCTTTTCAGCAACAACTTCTTTTTCAGCAACAACTTCTTCACCTTGTAAATCATCTTGTACATCAAACAACATCTCTTCATCATTCCTTTCTTGAGTCTTATTGGTATGTGCTTAATTATACATATCTTTCGCCATTAAAATCAGACTTAAATGACCAAAAACATACCAAAAATACATTGTATTTGTATGTTTTCACTTATTTTGTGCAGGAAACAAATATCCTACAAAAGGACGAAAAATCAAGCCAAAAACGACAAAACCAAGCACGGAATGGAAAAGCATAGAAAAGACAAAGTCAAATCAAAGCCAAAGACCAAAAAGTCTAGTCAAAGTCAAAGAGTCAACCCCGACAAAAGTCAAAGTCAAGACCGAAGCCGTAATCAAAGAAGACCTTAATGGGTCCACCCTTACCCATTTAATTGGCCGGGGTAGCTATTAAGGGTACATTTGAAGACCAAATGGGCCTTACATCATAAACAGGCCCAAATCCTAATGAAAAAGCCCAAATGAAGTAAGGGGGCTAAAACTGCCAATACCACAAAGTAATACCACAAGGGTTGTTTCCGGCTCTTCTTGCTCCTATAGTTAACCCAACAAGGGACTTCATTTGCATGTCATGTATACCCTCAGGAGGTATACAACTGCCTATTTCCTAAATCTGTTAAGACCCACAGGACGAAAATTGCAAAGGGACAATACACTTTGGGGGACTAAAGTTGCCAAGTCCCCAAAGTTTAAACCTGTTATTGTCATTGTTTATCTCCTTCAAAGTCTTCCTGCCAAAACCCAACCCCCCTCTTCCTGTCACTCTCACACCTTGGAAACCTCCTCACACCACTCGAAATCCATCACCATCTCCTCACCCCACACCCATAAATTAACAAATGCCAAGCTGGCAATCCATAGCACAACCATTGGCCAAGGAAATCTATGGCTTTGATGATTTTGAGTGGGCAACAAGATTAATGAATGGCTCAGATTGTCTTTGGATCCCTCTCACACAACAAAAACAGGCCCAAGCTGTCTCTATGAAGAAACACACTCAATATTAGGGTTTCTGTATAAATAGCTCATTATGTAATAGTTTAGGGTGTTCGAGTTTGACAGCAAGAACTTGTAATCTCAAGAATTTGTACTTCTTTTAATATAAGCTTTTTCTAAATTAATTGCAATTTATATTTCTGTCTTTACATTACTTGTCATTTTAGTTTTATGCAATTTACTTGTTTTCCTAAAATTTTGTCATTTAAGCTTTTCTATCTTTTAAAATCTGTTTCATAAGCCCTTTGTATAAGTTTTGAGACCTCAAGAGCTTATACAAAGTCTCTTTTCTTTTCTGTCAAAAAAGTAAAAAAATTAAAAAAATATATACAAAATCAAATCTGTCAAAGGTAAGCTTAAAGGAAGATAAGCTGAAAATGGATGAGCTTATGGGTTAAATAGAATTGCTTATCTATTAAGCTGGGTAGGTATAGAGCTTATTTAGGTCATTTGGACCTTGTTTTGAGCAAAGGTCTAAGGTACTTTTCATTTTCCTTTCTTTTAAGCTTATTTTCTATTTAACTTATTAATAACTTATCATAGCTTAGTTCTGCTTATTTGTCATCATATCAGCTTAATATGTCATAAAATTGCATATTAGTTAGTTAAAAATTAGTTTTAGTTAAAACTGTCTCTAAATTAGTTAAAACTGCTAATTAGTATTTCTTATTTATAAGTGCTTATTTCTTCTAGGTTGTTGCTTATTTTTCTCTTTTATGCTTATCTTTAATCTGTTTTAATAATTCCTAAGATTTATTATGTCTTTTTAGTTCAAAAATTGGTTTTTCATAACTTAAGGGGGTGTTTGGCATAAGGACCTAAAGTGGGTCAAAAGGTATAAAAACACTTTGGGTCATTTTGGCCAACTTTGGCCAGCCTTATTAAGTTGGTATTAAGCTATTTTTAAAATATTTTAAGTCAAATAGTTATTTTTTAAGTTTTTCTAGTAGGTCTTTTAAAACTGTGGTGATAGCACAATTTGTAAGTGCTCATTTAGTTAAGCCTTTTAAAACAGTTGTGAGTCTGGATTTTGTGTCAAGTTATAGTGTAAATTGCATAAGCAAAAGTCCTTTTTGGTTATTCATTTCTCCATGTTCAAATTATTTTTGTTTTATTTTTTTTTGGCAATTTTTTGTTATAACTTTTCATAGTTAAGTCTGCCCATTTTCAAATCCTATTTTCAGTTAGTATATAAAGTGTTTTTTAGTTTCAAAAAATTTGTGCATAAATTGTTTTGTGTTATACTCAATCTGTTTTTTCTCTTCTTTTTGCATTTGGAGCTATATTTCATGGCTCTATCATAAGCTAAACTATGGCCCTCTTCAAATACAAAACAAAAGTGCACCCTGGTGCCAAAACAGCCCTTTTGACTCCCTTTTTTCTTGGCTTTACTAGGTTGATTAGTCTTATTATTTTAGCTTTTTTAGGAATCTCATTAGCCTTCTTTAAGCTCCTGTTAGCTAAAGATTTGAAGGACCACTTTTAGAGTGCTTATTTTTAGCCATTAAAGTGGTGGCATTTTAAATGTTTGTTTTCATAGTTTAGGCTTAGAGCTTATTTAAGATTTCTAGTTATACTTTCTATCCTTTTTGCCTTATTTCTTGGATTTGTATTAGCTTATTTGGTTAGACATAGATAATTTCCTTAGGCTTAGTTTCATGCATTGCTTATTTTGTCCCTTAGTTGCTTATTAAGCTGAGTGGACTGTTCACTTATTCCAACCATTCTTTTGGGGCTTATTGATTGTCCAAACTCTTTGTTTTTTTGCATTTTAGAAAATCCATAAGCTGTATATTAGCCCCCACAGTCTTAAGCCTTAGGACTCATTTTGAGGCTTAAAAAATAAGCACAAGATGTTCCAAGGGGCTGTTTTGCCTGCATATTTAGGGTTTATAGCTTATTTGCTTGCTTTGTGGCTTATCTGGCTAATTATCTTTAGCGTATTCTATGTTAATTATTAGTTATTAGGTTTAGTTAACTAGCTTTTTGTGCTTATTTACTCTTTTTCATTTGCTTAGTTTGCCATTAAGTAGGTAGTTAAGTATTTGCATTAAGGACTTAGTTTAAAAAAAAAAGCTATGCTGCCATCTTTCGTGTTGCTCATGTTACAGGCTTATTTCTTGCTTTTCAAAACTAGTTGTAGTTACATAAAATGCTTATTTACATGTGCTTAATAAGTTTTAATTTTTTTTTTTACTGTAGCATAGCTACAAGTAGGACTCGAACCCCTCACCTCTCTCGTCCAACACTTTTAACAACACCTCTACCGCTTTTTTTTTTGTGCTTCATTAACTCATCGGTAAAGGTTCTGTTAAAATTAATTAATAAACCCACTTAGGAGCCATTTTGCTTATACAGCTCATCCATTTGTGCTTATTTAAGTTTTTTGGGACTAAGCTGTTGTACAAGCTTATTTTTCCTAGGACTATTGTGTTAGCTATTTTTCCTAATTTTTTCATAATTTTTAAAAATCGGTTAGTATTTTTTAGATTTAATTTTCATTAAAAAACTTTAAAAATTCATAAAAAATACATAAAAAGTCAAAAAAATATAAATCTTTTTTTCAAAATTTTATTTTATCATTCTTAATCTAGGAAAATTATTTTCATTTTCGTAGGGTCATTTTTGCAAAATTCCATCTTTTAAAGAACGAGATTTAGCCCCGTTTTTGTTTTTTCATTTTAAAGCTCGTTTTAACTCCGTTTCAGTTAGTCTTTTTTCATTCTTCATTATTAGTCACCTAGAGTATTTAGAAGTAAAAATGTTCTTTGTAGGGTTAATTTTAAGATTTTAGGTTTTTGACCCTTTGTTCGGGATTCCTGCTCTCGTTTTTCAGTTTAATTTCATAATTTTTAGGTTTTTCTCAATCGTTTTTGCTTATTATTGATTAATTTAGCTTTCTAAACTCCCAAATCATTAATCTCATTCAAACTCTAATTTTCCGACTGTACCGATTTTCAAGCACAGCCTCGTTGGGGATAAACGACCCGGGAATATTCTATACTACTTCTCGGTTTCATTGATTATTTTTAGATTATACTTATTATATATATTTTATTATATATTATATATACAAAAGGTCTAGTTTAATATTAATCAATTTTTGGCGCCGCTGCCGGGGAAGTTGTGAGTCGACTATCCGTACTGTTTGAAACCTAGTTTTTGAAGGCCCTTCATTCTTGAAGTTATTTGTTTTTAAAAAAAAAAACCCTAAAAGTACAAAAATATTTTCTTTTGTCTTTTAGGTATTAATTTATATTTTAAAGAACAACTATAAAAAGAAACCAAAAAGATAAAAACATTATCTTTAATTATCAATAAAAATCAATCAAGTTGGTAAAAGAACACCAACATATAATACTTTCAACTGAAGTATTATCCATTAATAAGTTCCCGAACCAAAGAATCAAAAACTTTACCTTTTGTGTCTCTTGCGAGGTTACGGTTCACCTTTTAAAAGGATAAACAAACTCAATAGTGGGTATAAGGCTGGGTTGTTCTTGGAACTAGACCCTAAAGAAAAAGGTTTTTAATAGCTTCGCGCTTTCCTATTCCTTGTCCTTTGTGCATTTTTTCTTTTCGAAATAGTTACGGAGGTAGCTTGTCGATTATTTAGGTTTAGTTAGTCTTAATTTCGTTGTCCGTTATTAAAATAAATTGTGAATTTACTTTTGATTAAACAAAAAGAAAAAAAAAATTAGTTGTAAATTTACCTCTTTTTAGTGCTATGCGCACTCGTTCCCATCTCGTAATCTTCACCTCTCAACAAACAACATGCACCACCGCTTTTGTTGAACCTTTTTTAATCTTGAACAACAAGCTCCTCCCTCGCTCGATGGTTGATACACCGATAACCAGACTATGGCGGAATTGCTCCAAGCACCCACCGAGGGGTACGAGGATGCAATCGTAATTCCCGAAATCAATACTGATTTTGAGTTAAAGCATGGTTTGATCAATCTTGTTCAAAACAAGCTGTTTTTCAGACATGATAAAGAGGATCCACATGCTCACATCCGTTATTTCAATAAGATCACCTCAACGATGAGATTCTCGGACGTCCCGAGCACGTCAATTAAGCTTATGCTTTTTCCATTTTCTCTTGAAGGTTCAGCCCGGATTTGGCTAGAAAAAGAACCTCCTCGATCAATTTTGACATGGGATGATCTTGTTTCAAAATTCATTAATCAATTCTTTCCTCCTTCAAAAACGACAAATCTTCGAAACGAAATCACGAGATTTCAACAAAGATTTGACGAATCATTTTACGAGGCTTGGGATCGATTTAATGACCTTCTTCGAGCATGCCCACATCACGGATTTTCAGAACTACATCAAATAGATACGTTTTACAATGCTTTGAATGCTAATGATCAAGATTCGTTAAATTCTGCTGCGGGTGAAAACTTTTTGGATAAGATGCCTCATGAATGCTTAAAAATTATCGAGAGTAAATCCAAAGTTCGTAATTCATGAAACAAGGCAGTCGTTGCCAAAGTGAGTTCGAATTCATCTACCTCTGGGATTTCACCTGATGTTGCTACTCTTACAACCGAAGTTTCTGAACTTAAGAATATGATGAAGACTATGCTTATCGACAAACAAAAAGCCCAAGCTCCCGTACCCGTAAAAGCGGTCGAGCAGAGTTGTGTAACTTGTGGAGGTGCTCATTCTTATAGAAATTGTCCAGCCACCGATGGCAATGTTTATCGAGACAACATTCAAGAGTACGTTTCACAAGCTGCTGCAGCTAATTTTAATCAAGGAAATACCAATTCTAGACCTCCGATGGTTGCAAACCAAATTCGACCTCCTAGTTTTTCTTTGATTCAAAACAATCAAAACCGTTTCAATCAGAATCAAGGAAATAATTTCAACCAAAATCGAGGAACCAATTTCAATCAAAACCGTGGAAATAACTTCTACCAAGGACAAGTTTATCAACCTCCGACTAGTCAACCACCAGTTTACCAAGCTCAACCTTATCAAGCTCCTGCTCCGCAAATGCAAGGTGTTTCAAAGACCGATTTTGAGAATTATGTCAAGGCTAATGATGTAATATTAAGGAACATGCAAAATCAAGGCCAAGGATTACAAAACCAAATGACAAATTTAACGGAAATGCTTTCTAAGTTTGTAAATTCCAATACCGCTTCAACTTCGAGTTTAGGTTCTCTTCCAAGTAACACGGTTACTAACCCGAAGGAAGACTTGAAGGGTATTACTACCCGAAGCGGGGTTGCTTATCAAGGACCTACGATTCCTACTTCTTCTCCTAAAGTAGTAGAACGTAGAACCGAGGTGACAAAGGACACGATTTTTCCTACTAATAACGGAATTACCGAAGACGTCCAACCTCTGGTTGTCCCAGTTGAAAACCAAAATCCAGTTTTCGAGCCAGTTAATGCTCCCGTTAGTGCGCCAATGCCTAACCTGAAACCGTCGATTCTTTATCCTTCAAGGCAAAATGATGAGAAGCGCTGTGAAAATGCTAACGAACAAAAAGAGAAATTCTACAAAATCTTTAAAGATATGAGTTTCGAAATTGGCTTCGTGGATGCTTTAACTCTAATGCCCAAATTTGCTTTAACTCTTAAAGCCTTAATCGGAAATAAGAAAAACTTAGTGAGATGGCTAGAACCCCTTTGAACGAACATTGCTTGGCGGTCATACTTAACAAGTTACCCGAAAAACTTGGTGACCCTGGCAGATTCCTTATTCCATGTAAATTTCCCAGAATGGATGAGTGCTTAGCCTTGGCCGATCTTGGCGCAAGCATAAATCTCATGCCATTTTCCGTGTGGAAAAAGCTTAACCTTCCAAACCTGACTCCAACGTGCATGACACTAGAACTAGCAGACCGTTCGATCTCACGACCGCTTATTAGTGTATGTATTAGTTATAGTCGAATGAAATAAAGTCGAATAGTTTAAGTGTATTAGTTTATGAATAAAAACCTTATTCATAACATTGTTGTTTTTATTTGTTATTCCGCTGGATCATGGTTATGATATCCTAGATGAGCTAGATCGATTTTCAACAAGTGGTATCAGAGCCTGTGAGAAACTCTGAATAAGAAGAACAATCAAATCCAGTTATAAACCTTCATCCTTCAAAACTAAACATGTCTGCATCACAAGATGAAATTCCACCACCTCCACCATCATTACTACAGACACCAACCCAACAAACTCCTCATACAGTATTAACCATCAAGCTGCCTATTCTCAAAAAGGGAGGAATTTGATATATGGGCCTATGAAGAGCTGAAACACTATTTTGGCCCATTCAGGACAATCTAATTCTAGGAGGTTATACAAAATGGGAATGGTCCTGTATCAATCACTACAGATACATAAGGACAAATTAAGGGTCTTGCCTCCCAGAACTACAGAAGAGATTGTAGCCATAAAAAGAGAGAGAAAAGCTAGAACCACCTTGCTTATGGCCTACCAGAAGTCACTTGCTAAATTCACATAAGATAACTGATGGCAAAAGAATGGTGGGATGCCATCAAATCAAGATTTGTGGGGAAAAATGACGAATCCAAGAAGATGCAAAAGTATATCTTGAAGCAACAGTTTGAAGGATTCTCTGTATCCAACACAGAAGGGCTTCACAAAGGCTATGACAGGTTCCAAAGTCTTCTGAGTCAGTTAGAGATTCATGGAGCAGGTGTATCTACTAAGGATGCAAATCAAAAATTCCTAAGATCTCTACCTTCTGCCTGGTCATAAGTTTCCTTAATTATGAGAACCAAACCAGGAGTAGACAGTCTCAGTTTTGATGATCTGTACAATAATCTAAGAGTCTTTGAGGAGTGATTAAAGGCTCTACTGCATAATCTTTAGCCTGCAAAATGGTAGCATTTGTCTCTGAAATCACCTAGCAGTACTAATGATGTAGTATCCGCTTATTGTAGTTCCCAATCTTTCTGGTCCAAATACTAAAGTATGATACAAACTCATCATACTCATTACTTGCTAATCAATTCTTTTTTTTTTTTTTTTTTTTTATTTTTTTTTGTTGCCTCAACTGGAATCATGAGGACTTGGAACAGGATTGATGAATATGAATCTTGAAGAAATGGACTTGAAGTGGAGTGGCCTTAGCCATGATCTCAATGAGAATGGAAAAAGTTTTACAAGAAGACTGTAGAAAAGCTATAATTTATGCAAAGAACTGTTGGCTTTGATAAAAACCAAAGTGGAATGCTATTAATTGCCACAAAAACAGGGAATTTTGCTAGAGAGTGTAGAATTCAAGGGAACCTCAAGATAACGGAGGAGGGATGCATGAATTTTGGAAACAAGGATGGGAGCAAGAACTGGACAGGAATGTGGATTCTAAGCATTTGGTGAACAATTGATGGACGAAGGTTGTAGATTGGACAATCATTCAGAAGTGAAGATTATGCTTAGATGGCTTGCAACAGTCAGACTCAGTCACAGAGGATTATCAACATTAGAGCTCTAAAGAAAAAGGAATTATTATTGTGGATGTTCCAGGCACATTGACTGGTACAAGGCCTACCTTGCTAAATTTCAAGAATTTAATGTGGCCCTGTGCTTTTGGATAGGTAGAGTAAGGTTATATCAATGGTAAAGGTAAAAATTTTAAAGGGTAAGTTAGATTTTAAGGATGTAATGTTTGTAAAAAACATTAAGCATTTCATCTCTTTTCTGTGTCTTAAATTTGTGACAATAAAGAACAAGGTTCTGTTTTATGACTTTGCATGTCTTTGGTTTTGTCTTATGAGTTTAATTTACTGTGAAATCAAGTATTATTATAATCCCCAAACAAAACAATATGTACAGTTTCAATTTTTGAGAACATTGTTCCTTCAGGAGGTTTGGCTTGTGTTTTTTTGCAAACGGCTACAACTGATGTATCTAACAAATGGCATAGGAGGTTGGAGGTCAATGTTAATTTCAAAAACCTAAACTAACTTAGTAATGGGAACCTTTGTAAGAGGTTTACCTTCAAAGATTTTTCAAAATGAACACACACTTGTGTTGGCTTGTCAAAAGGAAAGCAACACTAAGGACTCTGTAAGGCCAAATCAGTAGCTCTATTAGCCACTCTTACAAACTTCTTCTTATGGATTTGTTTGGACCTACATCTGTAAGGAGCGTTTAACATAAGGACATATTGCCTAGTTTCACTGATATTTTAGCAGGTTTAGTTGTGTATTTTTTCTTAAGAACTAAAGGATGAAAAAACTATGTGCAATCCTTAAGACTTTATAAGACAGTTAAGACCAAATTGAATCAAGAGTTAAAACTATTAGTTGTGATAATGGAACAGAATTTAAGAACAAGGGATGTTATTGAATTCTGTGGGTCAAAAATGAACAATGAGGGATTACAGGTAATGCCTGATACTCCACAACATAATAGAGTTGTTGAGAGAAGATCGGGACCCTTATTGAGGCTGCCTAGACCTTGCTTGCTGATTCATTATTACCTAACACTTTTTGGGCTGATGAAGCAGTTAGAATGCTTGTTATGTTCTAACATAGGGTATTAGTGACCAAGCCTAATAATAAGACACCTTATGAACTTTTAACTGGGTAAGATACCAATTATAAGTTATTAAGGACTTTTGGGGTGCCTGTAACATATTGAATAACCATTGACCATGGGCAAGTTTGATGGAAATTTTTGTTTTTAAGGGGATTTGGAGGGATTATTAGTTGGGTAGTCTCTACATAGCAAGGCTTTTAGGGTATATAATCTAGAAGCCAAAAGAGTTGAAGAAAATCTGCACATCACCTTCTTAAAGAAACAAACCAATGTTCACAGGGGAAAAGGACCAACTTGGCTTTTTGTTCATTGCTTATTTAATGATTTATGAATTATCAATCCTGTTTAGATCAGGAGGATCAAGCTAACCTACATTGGAGGTCAACAAGAAGCTAACCATAATGCAGGTACAAAAGACATTATTGATGCAGGGGATTCTGAAAAAGAGGATGAATCTGCTCAAGACTGCTTTGTACTGCCAATATGGCCTTCTTATTCTTCAACAATCACTCTTGATTTAAAAACAGATGAAAAGAGAGAAGGTCCAAGAGAGGAAGAACAAGTCTGTATGGATGAACTTGAAAGACTTAAGAGGCAAGAAAAGGAAGCTAATGAGGAAGCTAATGCTTCTAGGAGGAGATTTGAACCCCCCCCCCCCCCCCCCCCCCCCCCCCCCCCCAAGAAAACTGGAGAACTTGGTGTTTACTAGCAAGGAGCTGCTAAGGGACTAGCAGAACTTATAATTTTTAGTTTTACGTTAGCACACCAGCTAAAGCTAGCAGTACTAACCTAGTTAATACTGTTAGCATACCAGTTAGTACTGCCAGTCCTAATGAGGGACTATCTCTTTTGATCCAACAAATTCTGAACAAGATGATTCAGGAAAATACCTCCACTTGGGACTCATATTTATCAAAAATTCTACTGATGGTATTTTACTATTCATCTTATGATGAGTGAGGGTTTGCAATGTGATCACTAAAACATTGGAAACTGTTGTGAATGTTAGTCCTATTCCCACATCAAGGATTCACTCCTCTCATCCTTCAGCTCTTATTCTAGGAGATCCAACCTCAGCAGTTCAAACAAGAAGCAAAGTAAATACAAGTTCTGGAGCTCATGCTTTTGTTAGCTATGTTCAAAGCAAAAGAGAACTACCATACGGAAAATGATAGTCCGTTATTGTTTAAAACCTTTTTCCACTGAAACTCATTATTATTATGAAGAAGATTTTTAACATTTTCTCCCCCTCAAGCAGTGACCCGTTTTCTATTTAAAGAGCTATAGTCATTGTTTGAGAAGTCGAATGTCTTTGAGAAAACATTTTCTGATGAAGCAATGAAAAACAAACACCAAAATAAGATTTCTCTTATTTTAACATATAAGTGCACTGATACGTACACTTATGGAAATATAGGAAGCACGGGTTATGTTGCAAAGTAAACACAATCCTTTTAATTGGTCATAAAGTAGACCATGCTCGAGAATAAATTCCCGTTAAGAGGTTAAGTCTCTTTTTTGACGAAATACTTGCCTTTAAGATGATGACCGGGTTGCTATTTGAAATAATAGCAAGCCATTTTTGGCATGTTTTGAAAAAAATTTGAACTTCTGCTCGAACTTCATTTACAGCCTCGTTGTAACACCCCCAAATTGGGTCGCAGCGGAATAAGGGTCCGGGGCGTGTTACTTCTCAGATCAATAACACAAGATAATATAAGAACGACCAAAAAGTCGTTTAAAACTGATACATTGGATTTAATAAAGTATGTGTTACAAAAGCCCGAAGCTTTACTTGTTTACTTGTTATTATTACAAAGATTTCCAGCCCATAACAGATATACAAAATGTAATGCGACTAAATCTTTAATGCATGACTTCATAATATAACCACCAATGTATCCTTCGCACCTCGTGCTTAATGACCTCCTGAAAAACATTGCATTTAAAAACGTCAACATAAAGTTGGTGAATTTCATAGGTTTATGTAAATGTATATGTAGGACCGCAAGACTTTCCCAGTGATAATGCAACAGATGCAGACATCACAAAATGTAATTATGTTGACACCGAAGCTCGACATAATTGAATACAATATATATATATTGCCTACATTACTCGTGATGATGTTCAACCCGTAACATCCAGTCTCTGACATGATATACGTTCGTTTCCAGTGATAGCTAGTCACCCGAACGGGGAGGTCAATCCCAAATAGATCTATCTATAATCATTCGCGCTCACATTCCAGTAATTGACAGTTCATGATTCATGGGCATAGTGGGTTATCGCTACTTAGGCAAAACGTAATCATGATAAAATGTACACTTGCGTCCAATTTGTAAAACATGCATATGTTTCTCACCCCAAAAACTTGTAAAGTAATAATTGTAAAACATGGGGCTATGAACTCACCTTGAGTGAGTAAATTGATAATAAAATATCCCAAATAAAAACACGTTACGCTAACGTCCGAATGCAACCTAGTTAATATAGGTCGAATCAGTATTCAAGGACGTTGTCTAACAACAACCATATATAATCCTATATCGTTATCATCGTGGTATCGTTCGGGCTATCATAATTAAGAGGCCATGACATGACGTACGAGGAGTTAGAACACTTTAAATCGTAAATCCAACAACTCGTCAATACGCCATCCAAGAAGCCTCATTAATGAATTCCCTAGTAATATAGCACTTTGAAACTATAAACATATTATAATCTATATAGCTATATCACCATCTAATCGCTTACGTGAAATCGTAATTATAAAGTAAAAACGTTTATAATTACGCCTTTAGAAAAAATGACATAACTTTGTCGTTTTAAGCCCGTTTCTCGCATTTCTTCACGCCCGACTTGCTTTCGTTATAAGTATACGAGTGATCATAAACCACCTTTTAGGTTTTTGAGATTCTGGCGATGAATAGTGTTTTATACTGATCCATAACAAGCTATAAAATCATTTTTATACATGTAATTACCGTAAAACTGGTTTTAGCCGTATCTTATTCGTTATAGCTCCGTTTTTAGCGATTCTTTCGAACACGTTCTCGTAAATGAAAGTTTTATCATATTATTGATGTTTACAAAGTATAAGTTTCTGCCATGAATAGTAACTTTTTATAAAATTTGTTTTATAAAGTATTTAGCGTCGTAAACTCGTAACTAGTGTATCTTCTTCGTTATTAATCGGATTTTCGAGTTTCTTATCATTTTGGAATCGTTATGAGATGTTCTATTTTAAAAAAATGATCACCCCACTTTTTGGATTTCGAATCCAAACAGCCCTTTATGAACCTATATATACTTATATATAAACTTTTCCATTATATATTTTATCCACAAATCCTTTAAACTTATAATAATACTTATGTCATATTATAAATATAGTGTAAGACCAAAAACTTTTGTCCATTAGTCTAAGATCACAAGTTAAAATCTTCACATAAAATCATAACTTTTCTTAATTAACTTTTAATCACTAGTTTACACTTAAACATTTTCCCCTTAAACTAACATGCTAACATACTTATAATTTCATTATTCCATGATATAACTAATTACATATCATATGAAAAAGGTGCAAAAATCATAATCATAAGTAAGTTAACATTTTAGAACCTGATTAGAACCCTAATTTGGTGATTTAGTTATATAGAACATGTAAACATATAAAGATGATCAAAGTGAAGACATAAAGGTTTATATATAACCTTGTAGTGATGTATGATGATGATCAATTCAACCCAAACCCTTGGTTAGATCAAAAATCCAAACTTGCAAGAAATGAAACCCTAGATTAGGTTTAAAAACCCTAATCTTTCTTCTTTGCTTCAACACTTGTAAATGGTTATCCAACACTTCAAATCACCTTGAAGTATCTTAGATATGATGTGAGAGTACTTGTATGATCTTAGAAAATCAAAGTATGGATTTGTTTGTTTGGCTATTTTGAGCCGTGACCTTAAGAGAGACAAGAGAAAGGTTTTTGTGATTTTTGTTTAAGTGTTTATGAAAGTAAGAGTGAGTGCATGCTATTTATAGTGCTTAGGAGATATTATCAAGCCTCATATGCATGTGCTAGGGATAAGAAAGAGAGGTGGCACTTAGGAAGGCACAAGGAAACCAAGAGGTGAAATATCTAGATATTTAGGGCTTTAGTCACCAACTTGGTGATTCCTTGGTTCTATCCTTCAAAATTTCGGCCACATATACATATATGTGATGTTATATTGATTATTTTGTGTATTGGGTATAATCGTGGGTATTCGTTTAAGCGTAGTTAGGTTTTGGTGCTTCCGGGAATGCCGAAACGCATTTTATCGCGAAACGTAAGCATTTTACGTAACCAATAAAAATAAGATGAACAAAGTTGATAATTATCCTTATAATAATCATTTAACACTTGCTTAATGTAAACATTTAATTGTTTAATGCCCGTTTACATTGAATGATCATTTTTAGTTTACGCGATTTAACTTAACGTTTACGGTTTAAGAGCAAACGCGTAAAACCCTAAAAATAAATTGTGAATTACATAATGTCATACAATGACCTAAAACACGAGGTGTTATACCGATGTATAGTTCCTTTGAGATACCGAAAGATCCTTTTTACCGCATTTAGGTGCTTTTCGGTAGGCCGAGCCTGATACCGGGCACACATGCATATAGCAAATTGTAGGTCAGGTCTACTGGCTGTAAGATAAAGGAGGGTGCCAATCATACCACGATAGTGTGATGGATCTACAGCTTTCCCTTCTTTATCCTCATCTAGTTTGGACTTCTCCACCATGGGAGTATCCACTGGGTCACAAGATTCAAAGCCATATTTCTTTAGTGATTCAAGAGCATATTTAGATTGGTTTATGAAGATGCCTCTGGGACTTTGAGAAATCTGTAGTCCTAAGAAAAATGAGATTTTACCCATCATCGACATCTTGAATTTTGAACACATTATTTTAGCGAATAGATCACACAGTTCAGGAGTAGATGCAGCAAAGATAATATCATCGACATAGATTTGTACCAGAATAAGTTCGTTGCCTTCTCTACGGATGAACAGAGTAGGATCCACTGAGCCTTTGGAGAAGTCATTGGATATCAGGAATGAAGACAACATATCATACCACGCACGTGGAGCTTGTTTCAACCCATAAAGAGCTTTCTTAAGCTTGTATACGTAGTTAGGTTTGTCTGGATCCACAAATCCGTCCGGTTGGCTAACATAAACTTCTTCTCGCAGATTACCATTCAGAAACGCAGTCTTCACATCCATTTGATAGATGACCATGTTCATGTGAGCAGCAAACGCTAGAAAAATTCGTATAGCCTCTAATCTTGCAACCGGAGCGAATGACTCTTCAAAATCGATACCCTCCTCTTGGCGATAACCACGAGCGACCAACCGAGCCTTATTTTTTAGAATACCTCCTAACTCATCAAGTTTAACCTTATAGATCCACTTAAGAGAGATGACAAATGCTTTGTCAGGAGGAGGAACAAGTTCCCAAACCTCCAGACGTTCAAATTCATGAAGTTCCTCTTGCATAGCTTCAATCCAACATGCTTGGGTTAATGCTTCTTTGTAGTTCTTGGGTTCGACTGATGTTAGAAAGGCATCATAGTAGCAGAATAAGGCTTGTTCATGGAGTTGTAGTCGTGTGGAAACTGGTCTGTCGAGAGCACCGATTATATTCTCAAGTGGGTGATCCTTCGTCCATTTGCTATTGTGTTCAGAAACTTGGTGATCGGGAGGCACAATTGTATGAATAACGACTGATGATGAAGATTGATCAGAAGGAACTTCTGGAATTGGAATACCGAAGTACGGATCATTACCCATATGTGCAACTTCAATATCATGATTATCTTCTTCAACATCATGAGAAATAATAGGTGTTTGAGTTTCTTGTGTTGTATGAGAGTTACTTGGTGATGGTGCATCTTGATCAACTGTAGTTGAGGAAGGTGAACCAGTTGATACAGCATGTTCAGGTGCAACTGCTTCAGGAATAGGAGCAATGACTTCTGGTGCTTGTAAATCAACATTAGGTGACTCATCAAACATTGGTTGAAACAACAAATCCCAGTCAGATCTCGAAGGTGGTACAAATGGTGTTGAAGAAGGAGGGTTTGGCACGAGTCCTGAACTGATTGATACAGGAGTCATTTCATGAAGAGCGGGTCCTGAACTGCTGTGTTCAGAAGCCATCGCGGTCAGCTCATCAAAATCAACGTGAATGGTTTCAATTATTCGTCTGGTACGTCTGTTGTAAATCCGGAAAGCTTTCTTTGTGGGGGCATATCCAATGAAAATACCAATATCAGCCTTTGGTTGTAACTTGCCCAAATTCTCACTATCATTCGTTGGGTAGCAAAGTGCACCAAACACATGTAGATACGATAGATCGGGAGGTTTGTTGTGTAAAAGCTCATATGGTGTTTTACCGTGACGACGACGTATCATGGAACGATTTTGGGTATAACAGGCTGTGGCAACCGCTTCGGCCCATAGAAATAAAGGAGCTTTTGCATAAATTAACATAGTGCGTGCTGCTTCAAACGGCTTAGATTTTCGTAGAGTCCCAACTTAAACATTGAGGACAATGTTTCGTTTTAGTTTGGGGAGGGAATCTATCGATTTGATGTTACTTGCTTATTGTTTTGTTCTCACGTACCCGTTTTCCCACAAAAATAGCAAAAATTTAAATTTTTAGAAAAAAAAAAGTGTTAAGACAAAAATGTATGTTTTCCGTTGGTAAGAATAAGAAGTAATTTTTGACCGATCGTACGTATAGAGTTCTGCTTTATCCCTTATCAATTAATGATGATGTTTGTGATAGTTACATAGACTTTAAACATGATGATACTTGATCATTAGTAAATGAAAGCTTGTTGCTAATCTCAAGTGTTTTTAATATGCCAAGTTGGGATTTTATATAGGCTAAGCATTTGCAAAATTTCTTTTGTGAAGAAACAAGAAATGATAGTGTTATTTATAAGTTCATGACGCTAAACGTGATAGTTGGGTTTTCTTTCTAGCTCATAACGTAATTAATTGGCTTTTTCTCCCATTAGCTTGATTCAACTTATATATGAATGTTTAATAAAATCGAGTTTTTTGGTTTTTTGGTTTAATAATTAGTTAATAGAGTTTTCTTTAGTTCCTTTGTGAGTTGGTATGAGTACATTCAGGAATACTTAATAGTATTCGTGGGATTTGTATATACTTATATAGCACCCTATTACAGCCTTCTAACCGAAATGCCCTTGACCAAGGCAAAAGGTCAAATTCCAAAAGGATAAATATACACAAGTAAGACTATTAATAAAAGATTCCGAAAGAAGATATTCCGGGTTCGTATGTTCCAACGATGGCTGCAATTGAAAGGTTATTCCTGGTTTGATGAGAAATTGAATGATGGAGAATATATGATATGATGGAAACACTGATATAATTACAACTAAAATTAATTAAATAAAACTTAATTTAATCTACGGGAAAACAAGCAAAGGAAATGGGGATCTTAAAAACTACGGGAAACAAAATTAGTTTATATTTGGAAGGAACTTAAATACGGGAAGCTAATTATTATTGGGAAATCTAAAAATTAAATATCTAAAGTTAAATAACGGGGAACAGATCAGGTATCGGGGAAACCTAAAAATAAATTATAATACGAAAATATAAATGTAAATTAAATTAAAAATCCCAAAATTAAAATTTAATTAACTTAATTTAAAACTAAAGAAAAAACTAGAACTAACTACGGATGGTCGTATGAATGTAAAACGTAAAGACGGTAAAACGCACCCGGTCAAAAGGAGTCTAAGACTGAAATTTAGAAAAATAAAGCTTTTTACTAAATTCTATATTTTTCCTAGACACTAAATGACAAAAGAAAATTTTATAAAAAAGAAAAATATTTTTTTATTAATTTTCTGATTTTTTATGAATTTATAAAGATTAAAAACTAATTAAAACTAAGAAAATAGAAAAAGACAAAAAATAAAAGTTATAAAAATTCTGAAAAAATAAAATTAAATAAAGAAAAAATTAACAATTCTAAAAATATAAAAATGCCCAAATTTTACTGTTTAAATTTAAAGTAATTAAACTAATTAAAATCTAAACCTAATTTAATTAATTAAATTAAATAAACTAACTAAAGTTAACCTAAGGGACTAACAGTGAAAAGGACACAAGGACTAATGGGGAAACAACAAACTGACAAGGGGGAGTAACAGTTGTAACTTTAAAAGATGAAATTACACAAACAGTCCCTGAAAGAGAACCCCGATTACAAATCAAGTCCAACTAGCTTATTATCAAAAAGCCAAAGAAGCAAAGTTGTAGAAGGGCTTATGGGGAGTCTTTTTCATAAAAGGTGCATAAGCTGAATCCAACTAAATAAGCTAGAAAAATGAGCTTAATGGGGCTGCAGAAGCTAAATAAGCTTATGGCTTATTTTGCTTTCTTTTTGGGATTTAAGCTAACAAAATAAGCTAAACTATGGGGGACAGATAAATAGGGATAGGGGAGTCCTAAAATAAGCTAAGTTATCTAGAATAAGCCCTAAAATAAGCTAGAAATGATTTAAGCTATATTAACAGTTTTAATATAAAACAGAAACAATGCTACTTTAAGCCTAGAATAAGCTAAGCTAAAAGGGGAGTTAAGCTACAAAACTATGGGGACTTAAAGAACTACTAATAAGCTATAAATAAGAGCTAAAAGATCCTAAGGCTTAATACCTAAATAAGCTAAACAAGTGGGCTGAAAATAGTGCTCAGCACCAGGGGAGATACAACAGTGAACAAGGGGGCTTTTTTGAGCTTATTGAAATAAGCCCTTAAGAGCTTTTTAACCAAAATAAACCCAAAACAGATTAATAAGGGATGTAATTAAGCTTATATTCAAAATATTAGCTATTAAGGTGAAGAAAAAGCTGCTGAATTTAGGACTTAAAAATGGTTACTTTCAAAAATCATTCAAAGCTTAAACTTTGACTTATGTTGTCAAATTAAAGGGACAGCAACAAGGGCTTGGGTAAATGGCTAGAAACAACACCAAAGAGCACAAAAACAATGTGCTTAAGCTGCTTATGCAGCTTGAGCACTTAAGCTCAACTTAGCTTATTGAAAATTTGACAGAATTCAAAAGACATTTAAAAACTTATTTTAAAACTAAAATTGGTGATTAAAATGGCTTAATAAAGCCTACACACTCAGCCAAAGTTGGCTGAGTGAGCTTGACCCACAACAAACCCATGGTGACCCATTTTCAGGTTAAACCAAACACTCCCTTAATTTATAAAAAAGGTTTTTTAACTGTTTTTTATGGGTAATTAAGCTGAGAAAGGGATCACAAGTGAACTTATATAACTTTTAACACATGTTTAATCAATTTAAACAGAATTAAACTACTCAAATGATACTTCAAATTTCGACAATGGTAATTTTCACAAACACACTTAACTTTGATTAAAACTGAAAGTATTACAATGAAATCTTAAAAAGAAACTGAGTACGATAATTATAAAGCAAGCTTAAGTAAAATTTAGACTAAGAAAGTAAAAAACAAGATTTTTGGTTCGGCTTGCTCTCTTCTCTTTTATAGAGGCTCTTAGCCTTCTCTTTGTGCTGGGATGAGCTTGCTGTGAGTGTACAAAAAAGTTGCTTACTTAATCCTAGCCTTCCATTTGCTTTCTAGCATTCTCAGCCATTGATGGGTCTTCGGGTTGAGTGATTTTGGCAGGGAAAGGGTTATAGGGGCATTGGGTTGTGGGGAAAGGTGAGGGGTGAGCTGGGAGAGTACTTGGGAGGTGGTTTTGGGCGTGAAACCGTGGGAAATGGGGGTTTGAGGTTTTGGCGGGTACGGTGTTACAGTACCAAGTGGTTACAGGTTTAAAAGGAAAGTATGGGGAAGAGGCAAGAGTGCCCCCCCATCTTTCCTTCTCTTGTCACTCCATCTTGGCCGAATTTAGTTATAAAAGAAGTTTAGAAAGTGACCACTTTAGTCCCTGCGTTTTTATAACTAAAAGAATTAAAAAGGTTTTGGTTTATTGCAAGAATGGTCCCTCTGGTTTTATAACAAAAGAATAAAAGAGGGTTTTGGTTAATTGCAATTTCAGCCCTTGTGTTTTATTAAACCATTTTTCTTTTATAAAATAACTTTCAAAACTTGGCATTTTTAGCCCTTTTCTTTATTTTTTTTTCATTTTTAATTATAAAACAAAGTTTTTAAAATTTACATTTTGGTCCTTATGTTTTATAAAAAAGGATTGTGGGCTTTTGTTGGGCTT
>BQNB010011438.1:0-46334 GCA_026074375.1 Tanacetum coccineum | reverse complement strand
TTGAGTCAATTCGACAACTCCTTCTGTGCCTTTGAAATTTAGAGGTTGGCACTTCATGAAGTCTGGGTAAGTGCACTCACAAGTCGCTCGCTCGTTTCTCCTAGCACCTGTTCCTGAATTGTGGCTGTCGACGCCATTCGTATTTGCATCACGTGCTGCCAAAGCGGTAGTAACGCCTTGGTTAATCATTGCCTGAAGTTAGGCATTAGTGACAGATGTGGTGTTGGTTGTTTCTGGGGCTATGTTTAACCTCGTGGCTCTTTTTGGTGCCATTTTCTTCAATCACAAGAAAATATAATACCCGTTAAATTTCGTAAAATCATAACCATGACATGACATATGCAAAATAAGTAAAGTGGGATCACATTACACAGTGAAATATACAACTAAATTGTAATCATCAAAGATATAATCAAATCAACATTCATTCACAACAAATTCGATTACAGACATGACATAATACCACCATTCCATATATAATTGGAAAACATACATGATTGGTTCAGATACAAAATGATCACATCGATTAGGTTACAAAATAAAAGAATATATACACCCTAAAGCTATACTAGCCGGGATTAAACCCGTAATACTTAGTAGGCTGTACAAAACAACTAGCCATAACAGAATCTAGGAATTGCTGCCAGCCTCCTCCAGTAGCTCTGGCTGTGCAGGACCCTTAGCAGGTCCCTGCTGTCTCTGTAACTCTGTCATCTAAGTCTGAAGGCTCTTCACTAGCTTTAGTGCCTCAGTGAGCTGTCTTTGCCTCCTGTAATTTGCCGCCAGCATCTTTGAAATCACCGTCTGTCTCCTACGGTTAGCTGACTGTAACTCTCTAATCTCTGACTACTGAGCTAACACTGTGGTACGTAGCGACATAACCTCAGCACGTGCTAGGTCGCTAGCCCCCATGGATCCTACCCATGCCTCTCGAGACATCCTGGCCTCTGTCTCCATCAGAAAACGTGTATGTGCATATGCACGCCTATCTCTAAACAACATGTTGATCCTACCAGCCAATAGATGTCACTGACTCTGCTCATCATCTAACCTCGTATAAATATCATTCCTGTCCTGCCTAACCCTAGTCTCAAACGCTGTCATATGTCGACCCAACTCCATGTCAGTACTAACTGGTACCCCTTGCAGGGTGTAGGATCGTTTATATCATAGCACGGGTGATGATTCGAGTGGTTTAGCTAGTTTCTAGTGAGAGAAACACAAGAGAGATTTACTAGAGAGAGAGAGATGTATGTGTTTCAAATGAAAAGTGTATTGACTAGCTTGCCTCTTCCAAAGTTAGAAGAGGCTATATATAGTTCTTACAATATACCGGGTATTAGTACCCGACTTAAAACCGAAAAACGTACTATTAACTATTAAACTACGAACTATTATAAAAAACAATAAATATTCGGGCGGTGGACGAGAGTCTATTTATCTCATATGCTAACAAAGTATCCCCCTAAGTGAACGGTGGTACCATTGTATAAACACTAGAGCTTAAGTCTCTTGAGCTTTTTGTCAGTCTCTTGGATGTCTTCATGTCTACATCTCTGTACTTTTGTTGTTGTGATCTTTAGATAACAATTGAGCTTGTGTTATGATCAACTCGTTTGAACTTGTTTTGATTTTGATCATGAGGATTCTTGTGAGATCATCAGCCTGAGAACTTATCTCTTATCATTCTAGTAATTTATCGCAATTCTGTGCACTTGTGAAGAAGTAATATGACATCGAAGTTTTTGACGGAAGCTAGAGATGAACACCTTTATGAAGATCTTATCGAGACACATTCATAACAAAGTGTAGAGTTGTCTTCAGGGCTATTCAGTTATTAACTTGACAGTTATGGAAAAACTGGGAATCTCGCACATGTCAATCTCCATTCTTTAAAATGATCCTATAATGAAACAGTTAGCAATAAAGAGAAAATAGATTTGAAAAATCAGTCTAAGTGTTAATTGTATGAAACTATTTTGTAACACTTTGATG
This sequence comes from Tanacetum coccineum, assembly GCA_026074375.1. NCBI lineage: Eukaryota > Viridiplantae > Streptophyta > Magnoliopsida > Asterales > Asteraceae > Tanacetum > Tanacetum coccineum. The sequence continues at coordinate 44,339 of BQNB010011438.1, read as the reverse complement.
TTGCTTGATTGGTTGTGACAGAAATGTTCAATAACCTTCATTCTTATGCTGGAACAAGTTTGATCTCAACGTATGTATTCGACCACCTGATGTTTCTTTCCAGTTGACACAAATTGATGCATCTGTGAGCGCACAAGTCACCTACCTAGAGTTGTTTGATGTGGCTTCTAGCAGGATTTCCATCTTCATAGTGAATACCTTTGTATCACTCGGATGTGTTTCTCTGGCAAATTATCACAAGGATAATACATAGGATGTCTTGAAGAGTATGATGTTTCAACAGTTATGTGATGACAGACTCAAGATAAATGGAAATGTTTCACTATGAAGATTAAGAATCCGCGCATGATCTCTTGGCTCTAGACTCAGAAAGTGCGCTTTGATATTTAGTTCGAGACGGAGGCTGAGAGCTGACTGCCTCCTTTTTGTCAAATAACGAATTACTAGGGAGGAAGTGAGACAGGTAGAGGCATGTTTTAGTCTCCGTGACAAATGAGACAAGTTTTGTTTTCGAAGAGAAACTCGAAATGGCTGGGAAGGGTTGTGCATTGCCATCACTGGGTCCCATGATGTCGTATTCAATGATCACAATCCAACTAGTGTTGATTTTTGAAAGCTCTATGTATTGACCCCAGCTAGTTTCTGCCTTTAAGTGTTGGAGGGTTCTTTCTTACTATACCCTTTATCTGTGCATTCTTTTTCATCCTCAACCACTTCAGTGACTTACGAGACTTCATAGACTTGGCCACATTGGTTGGGTATATGTTACGTACTAAGCTCCATCTGTGTCATAATATTGTGTCAGAAGAATTCCCTTCGGTTCTCAATTCGTACTCTTTTAATAATACCTTAGGAATTTTTAATCTTCTAAATAGTGTGTTGGTCCATGGGTAGATCCACCTCCGTTTTCTGGAAGGATCATAGGAGACGAGTAGTAGCACTAACCTTACTATCACGCGTAGAACTTCGATAAAAGTATAATAGCATGGTGTAAGTCTTTTGGGTACGGTTGTCACTCCTTGTCATATAATAATCCTACTGTTGAAAAACCTCAATCAGGTAGACTTATGTATAACTGTCACAAATGTGTTTAGTACCCGATTGTTTTTGCATTTCAGAAAAGCTCCCCCTCAACATGTGCATCGGTATTCGAAACTGTTTAGCACATGTTGGAGGAGTATACACTTGAGTAATATGATCACATTACATATTTTAATTAACTTTTTTTCTCCCAGTGTATCAAGAAGGCTCAAAACGCACTTGGACATTTTGGATATCCACTTGATTTAAATAGTTTGGCAGGAGATGGTGCATCAGATGTCTCCTTGACTGGTTTATGGTTTTTACTTTGGTCTTTCTTGGATGGTTCAGTTTGTGCCGGTGTTGTTTTGGGTGGTTGAGATGAAGTGGGCTTGGGAGCCTTGTCACCAACGGGTTTTGTGACCTTCGTTGCCTTGGGTTTAGTAACCTTGGTAGCTTTAGGAGACTCAGTTGCTCCTCCTTCATCCTCCATGCCATGTTCTGCATCCAGATATTGTTGATACTTGGCAACATGCTCTAGGTATTTATCGTAGTAGGGTGCTCCTTTAATATCATCAGTAAGAAGAGCATCAGGTATCGGCATACCAAATATTTCCCTACCATCCTTTCTAACAAACCTAAGGGTGTTCAGAACATTTTCATCATGTGAGTAGTGAAGAGGTGAACCAGTTCTTAGATGTATGTTGTGCTTGGTTTTCAGGTGATGGATGATTAGTTTGGTGAACCCCAGAAAACACTAAATTAAGCTCAACAATCTTGATCTTGTGTTCAGCTCGTAGTCTTTGATTCTTCATGCATTGATCTCTTTGTACATAATGTAGTGATCTTTGAACTTAGTTTCTTTGACTTGTATGATCCTTGAGCTTTCTTTGAGGCTATCAGCCATAGTAAATCTATTAATCATCCTTGTTGTAGTATTGCCTCCATGTATTGTTGTGACCTTTGGACTGACATGCTCACACTTTTCAGGATCATGATAGCACGCATCAGAGTTGCGGAAGCAGTATTGTAGGTCTTTCAGTTATCATGATGTCTTTGATTAGGAATATTAAGTGTGAGCATGGGGTTGTGAATTGACATGTATCTTGCCAGCAGCTGCTACCGTCGAGAATTCCTGCAAGTATATGTTAGTAATAAACAAATAAAAGTGTCTTTGTTCACTTTTGTTGAATAAGGTTGCAAGAACCATGGTTCCCCGTTAATCAGTATAAATAATGCCTATGATCAGGTAGAATTTCAAAGAATCTCCTTGACAGGGTTTCGCAACTGCGCTAGCCGTTCTCAAACTAGAGCATCTTAAGGTAGACAAAGCACGGAGTGAGTGAACTAGTGAGTTAAAAACCTACTGATTAACGAGAAATTGATTTGATAGCCAGTCGCGTGTCACTCAAAAAAGAGTTTTTGTGACACATCAAAGGTTTTATAATCATAAAATCAAATTTCATTAGAAACATATTTGTTTTGAAAGATATACACAGTCAATGTGCTCGAAAATGAGTAGTTGAGCACATCGAAAGGTTTTCTAAAAAACTATTCGTTAATTCACTGCCTGGAACAAGTTTGATTCATAAAGAATCGCACCATCGTTGCTTTCCATTTGTCACAAGTTTGATCCATAATGGATCTCACATGACACCTACCAAGAGCTTGTTTGATGTTGGCTCTAGAGAGGATTTCCATTTTCATTAATGACCCCACTTTAGTTTCACTCAATGTTGCTTTTCTGGCAATACCACGAGGATAATGCGTAGGACTCTTAAGATCTTACTTATTATCACAGTGTGTGATGAGCAAGCATAGTTTGAATTAGTGTCCTAACGAGATTTATGGATGATCTCATGGCTCTAGACTCTATAGTGCACTTTTGGTTTTTAGTAGTCGGAGGCTGGAGCAGACTGTCACCTTTTCAATATCGTCTAACTCAAAGTGAGAGAGACGATATAAATGTGTTGATCTCCGTGAGAAATGAAACAAGAATCCTTTGAGGGATCTTGAGTGGCTAGGGTGGGTTGTGCATCGTTCACTGGGCCATGATACTTTTCTTCGAATGTCAGCTATCAACCAGGTGATTCTGACAGATTATGTATGACCCGGTTTCTGCCTAATGATTTAAGGAGGGCTGCTTTCTTTTCACCCTTTATCTTAACATTTCTTTTTCATTCTTCAACCCCTTCAGTGCTAACCGAGACTTCATTACTAGTACCTTGTTGGGTATATTCCAGTACTAGCTCTATCTCAGTCCGCACTATTCCCTTATTCTCACATTACTCCTTTTGTAATCATACCTAAGGACTTCTACACTAACTAGTGGATTGTCCCTGGGTAGATCCCTCCGGCTCTGGCAAGATTATGGGAACATGTACCTAACCATACCATCTTTATAACTCCGATAAATAGGTCGGTCTTTTGGTACAGTTCACTTTGCCATAAAACCAGTTGAAAAATCAACCAAGGTATTTGTGATATAGATATCAAAGCCATTATACCTTGATTGTTTTGATTATTTAGAAACGCTCCCCCTCAACAAGTGCGTCGATATTAGAAATTATTTGGCACATGGAGGGAGGAGTACCTGCTTGAGTCTTAATAGATCACATTATTATCAGTTTTAGTTTTTAAATCACATATCTCTCCCCTTATCAAAAATTTCCACACCCTTCTAAATTTTACCATTTTTTTCAAAAGGGGAGATTCTGGTCTTAATTGATTTAAATATGTTAGTTATAAATATGGGAGAAAATGTGTATATTATATACAAAGCCGATATATATATATTTATATATATTATTATTTTATATTTATATATATCTATATATATTATATTATATATATATATATATTTATTACTCCCCCTCAATTATGTGAGGGGAGCCTGTTAGTGTTAGTTTGATGATGTTATAAATATTTGGGGTTTTAACGAGAAACTATTGAAAAGTTCATAATATCGACACCATAAACATCTGATTACCACACTACTATATAATGTATAAAGTTTATAATATAATACACATGATATTGACCTTTTAACTGAAATGACGATATCATTATGTTCTCTGAAGAAGTCTGTAGTCAATATCACGAACACGTGTCTATACACCTACAAAGACATTCCTGGTTTGGTAAATTCATCTTGTCTTCAGTCGCCTTTCAATAGCTGTTATGAACTCTTTGCTCCTTGTCACGTCCTTTTGAGTCTAGAATCGCGTATTTATACCCGGATTGAGCCGCTTGACCTTAAATTCCTTGACTCTGTAATCCAGTGCTTCCAGAATACGTGTCAACGTTCCATCACTGAACATGTATATCTCATTAAACCTCATGATCTTTCGGTCATTGTTGTCTACCGGGAACACTATTGTTCAAGGAGACACAATGATGGTATAATCATGCTTGAACTCGTAGCCTATAGCATCCCATCCTGGTTTAGTAAGATTCAACTATGTCTGGTAGCTTTCAATTCCAAGTTGAAAGTCTTCAACCCGCTGTCGAATCACTAAGTGTCGAGTCCATAGCTTGACAGCAGTAGATAGCATCCGTTTGTCTGAACCAGGAAGATGATCGAGATGACCTTGCAGAAGGAGCAGATTCAGGTCTTCAAAGTCACTAGGATACAGGTTCTTGAAATCTTTTTTAGCAATCGTGGGTTCTTGGAAGTCAGCTCTTCAGAGGATAATTTTGCTCAAGTAGTCATAACCGTATCTTGAGTATGCTTTGATTCTGACGACACTAAGAATCCGTATGTGTGTTTTGACTTCTTTACGACGTGACGGAGAATCATGTCTGTCAATATAGAACTTCTGTTCATTAAACCACTAGTGAGAGATGCCATATTTGGCACTTATGTCATAAGTACACACATCATCAATCCACATTCGCTCTGGCACCAGCAGTTCAAGACCAAAGTCAGGATAACTAGCAGCCTTCATCTTGGAAATCGATAGTGTGGGACTACTTCCCTTACTGCCATATCTCAAATACTCTAAGTCTTTATTAAAGAAGAATTGTGTTAGAATAGTAACATGACCTGGAGGACCACTAAGAGGTAGTGGTTGGTTGACATCGATTCTGACTTGATCTCCTTCCTGATTCGTCCAGACAACCTGATCTGTGAGCATCTTGTGACACTCCTCCATCTGGAACTGAAGTTGAATGACATCTGGGTAGAAGGCTTTAACAACTTCATAAGCCTGCCATTCGAAATCTGCTTGTGTAAGCACAATCTTGTTCACTTGACGGCAGTACCAGTTTATGAAAGTCGTCATGTCTCTAATTTTAGCAAGCAAGGAGTTCTCAACAGGGGGTTCATAGGTTGACACCAATGCAGAAGCCCAGTTATTCTTAACATCTGACACATTAGAGGAAGGAATAATCCAAGTAGGTTCAGGAGTAGCTGGTCTTTATTCTTCAGGAAGTGGTTTCCATCAGTCTGTTCTCACATTGTCTTTTAGTAGGTGGTTATTCCCAGAGTCTTCATCGTTAGATAAATGTACCTGTTCATCAGGAATGGAATCATCATGCATCAGATCATCTAAAGGAGATGTTTCATGAGTAGCCGTAAAACCAGTTGACTCGTGTCTAGTGTCAGACGTGGTCCAAGCCATGGATTGATGTATGGAGGCCGCAGTATTGGATGAGCTTGGAGCCTTACTGCCTTGTTGCTGAGTAGATCTTGATGTACCGGCAGATGGAGGAAGAGGAGGCAGAGGCCACTGAGAAGATCCTGATGCTCCTGAAGTACTTGGAGCACCAGATGCGCCTGTTGGAGGAGATGGAGGAGGTGGCTGTGAATGTGGAGATCCAAGGAGTGACTCATGTCTCTTTCTTTTCTTCTTGCGGGCTTTGTCCAGATCTGCTAGAAGTTGATTTGAGTAATCACACTCCAATGACTTTTGCAGCGCGTCATACAAATTCTTATGATCTTCATGAGCTTCATAGGATTTGTCTTCAAACATTCTTTATTGGAGAATATCCTTCATATCCACGGCAGGCAGATCACATAAGCGAGCTCTAAGTGGGGCTTGCATTGCCTAATCAACAGCATCGGTAACAATCTCATCAACTGCTTTGCTCACTTGCTGGGGAATATTTAGATTCTCCAATTTGTACAGTCGGGACCCATGTTTGTCCAACCTTTCCTCTAGTGCTAAGTTGCTTTGAACCAAATCCACCATATGTTGTTCGAGCTCACCTATGCGACGTACTAGGATTGGATTTATGGTGCTTTGTTGTAGTTGAGGTTGTGGTGGTGGAAGAGATCTTGTTGTTGTGGTTGCTGTGACTGTTGATGTTAATGTTGGAAGTGGTGCATGAATCGGTGTGGAGACTGGGTGTGACACAGTGAGATCAATAACTGGAGAGGTCATTGGAGGAACTGAAGAGGTGTCCTGATGAATAGGAACCCTGACCATTGACTGAACCTCTAATTCAGTATTGGTTTTCTCAGGTTCGTCTTCCTGTGACTTCTCTACAAGGAACTGATTGGTGAAGCTGAGTTCCTTGTTAATATTTTGTAGAGAAGACAGGGTTCCAGTGGAGCTTGCAGGTTCTTCAAGAACCACTTGATCTTCAGTAGGAAGTTTGAGGTTCTCCTGAACATTTGGGTACGCAGTTGTGGTGAACTCTTCATCCATTTGCTCAGGGTTATGTAGTTTTAAAGCATCAGTGATCTCTAAGTCCATTTGTTTAAGGTTTGGTCCAGCATGAACCACATTACTTGATTGAGGTTGAGACTCTGCAGTATCACCAGGGTTTGATCCAGCCTGGCCTTCATCTAGTTTACCAGGGTTTGGTCCAGCCTGGCCTTCAACTTGTTCACCAGGGTTTGGTCCAGCCTGGCCTTCATCTTGATCACCAGCATTGATCACAGGCACTTCCTTATCAGATTCCGTTTCACTGTCAGTCAGAGCTAGTTCCGCATCTAAGGAAGGAGATTCAGCATGTCCAGAGGATTCAGTGGGAATAGGAGTGTGCCTCTAAAAGATAAATTGATCTGCATGGCTCTTCTGCTTTGGAGTGTGAAGGGTGAGTAGATCGTGAGCAGCTTGTTCATCAACGACTTTCTCTTTTCCCTTTCCTTGTACATCTGGTAGCGGTTGAATTCTCCCAGAGTCAGTTTCCCTAATTACCACCGGACGAGCCGGTCCTTGAGTTCGTTCCCCTTGATACTTTAGGCTTAGCTCCAGAGCCCGTTGAAGGTATGCCTCTTCATCATTATGGGCAGGTTCCTTTTCTAGAACACCTTCATCAACCAACTGTAGAGAGCTCTTTGGCATGCGTTTCTTAGTCACCTTACCCGCTTTAGCTCGTTTGGCGGGGGATGATGCATCAGATGTCTCCTTGACCAGTTTATGCTTTTTACCTTGGTCTTTCTTGGAGGGTTCAGTTTGTGCCGGTGTTGGTTTGGGTGGTTGAGAGGAAGTAGGCTTGGAGCCTTGTCACCAGCGGGTTTTGTGACCTTCGCTCCCTTAGGTTTAGTAACCTTGGTAGCTTTAGGAGACTCAGTTGCTCCTCCTTCATCTTCCATGCCATGTTCTGCATCCAGATGTTGTTGATACTTGGCAACATGCTCCAGGTATTCATCGTAGTAGGGTGCTCCTTTAATATCATCGGTGAGAAGAGCATTAGGTATCGGCATACTAAATATTTCCCTACCATCCTTTCCAACAAACACGAGGGTGTTCAAAACATTTTCATCATGTGAGTAGTGAAGAGGCGAACCAGATCTTGGGTGTATGTTGTGCTTGGTTTTTAGGTGATGGATGATTAGTTTGGTGAACCTAACGCTTAGGATAAGCAAATGAGCGGTCTTCTTCTTTCTGCGTGAAGCCGTAGTTAGATTCTTCCTGTCAGCGAGAAAGGTTTGTATGGATTGAACAAACTCTTCCCAAATCCTTTCAGCATAGTCAATGTTGGAGCGATGAATGATACCCCAAAGGATCTGAAGCACAAGATGTCTTGGCCTATCATATCCAGTAGTTTTACCTATAAGGCACATGTTGATCATGGACAGGAAATGCTCTCCATGGTTGATAAAGAGCATTCACAGACATAGAAGACACGTTCCTGAGTGTACAGGGGTATCCCAGAGTGGTGACATATTCGATGACTGTATCACTCGAAGGTGGAGCTACAAAAGGGTTGTTATCATTGGTTGGAGTGATATCAAGTGCATCTCTAAGAAGATCTTTGTGAAGATTGAACCATTGCTCATCCAACTGACAGTTGTACAACCCAGTAGATGAGTTAAAACACATGGTGTCCTAAAACTGCTGAATGTAGATAGCAGGAATCGTAGAAGATGCCGTAAAGGCCCTGAAGAAATTGGTGTTTTTCAGTAAGACCACAGCAAATGGGAAGATAGGATTCTTCTGAGACTTCTATACATCGAGTACGCAGTTACTCTTGCCGATGGGCACCCATTTGCTTAACGGCAAAATTTGATCATCTGTTCTGGTCGGTGGTGCGATAGCAGGAGCTTGTTCAGCAGGAGCATCATTCGCAAGAATGTTCATGTCAGCCATAGTATCTGCACAAGTAGATCCAACAGCAGGACATACATACAGATATATGATGTTAGTTGGGAGCAATTGCTCAAAGGGAAGTCAACCTTGGAATGAGTTGACCCAAAGATATTTGACAGCTTGTTAAACAAATCTAATGACAACTTGCTAGATGATCCTATTAGGGGAACATAACTCGCTGCAAACAACTCGCTGAAATATTGTATTACAAGTATTTAACTCGCTACCAAAATAGAAAATTTGAAATAGAGGGTTAAATATTATAATAAAATAAAATTCTTCTTTAACTCGCTAAGGGGTAGCGAGTTGCTTGCACACAATTAAACAACTCGCTAATGTTAACTCACTAATGACAACTCGCTATGAATATTCTTATTAAAATAATTAACTCGCTATTAAATTTGGAAAATTTGAAATAGCGAGTTGAATATTTTAATAAAAATATAAATCTTTCTCAACTCGCTACTGGTTAGCGAGTTGCCTGTACATGAAAATATAATATAATACATTTAACTCTCTACCAAGAGATGTCCCAACTCGCTACCAAGCACATGAAATTTAACACGCTAATACCTATGATCACTTATACGAGCAAACAAAGTCCAGGAAACACATGATTTATGCTTAGACAACAACATCAAACATTTTGCAACTTTCACAAACAACAAACAACAGCAAACAACTAATTTTTGACTATAAATATGATGAAAGGGAATGCAATTCAGACATGGACGAGGCATCAATCATACTTTCTAACCCTAACCCAGCAAACAAAATGTCATTCCAACCATTAATAAAGATTTAGATGATAAACTAAGGCGAAATCATTGATTAAGAGTGATTTAGTGTGATTAAGGCAACCATGTTTTAGATTTAAGATGATTATAAGAGATAGAACATAAAACAAAAGTTACCTTAGCACTAAAAGACACAGAAATCACGAATCAACCAAAGTTCAAGCTAGCGAGTTGCGTGAATGGGTTTTTAGAGAGAAAAGTTTGACTGAGATTATGAATGTTTGACCAATAGTAACTCGCTGACACCTTAAATACTATTACAAGATTCACATATTGGCAGTTTTGGTCCCTACACTTTCAAAGTCCATTACTTTGTGGTTTAATGTATTAATAAGGTTTATACAAGTTTCAGATTTGGCACACATGGTCCTTGTAATATCATAAGCCTAGGAAACATTTAGCAAATTTGCACATAAGTCCCTATACTCACAAATACTTGACAAATTTGACTTTTTGAGTTAAAATAACTTTAACTCCCCTTCAAATTAAAACCCCGTTTAATACACAAACCTTTTACTAGTCAATTATTTGATGAATTAATATGCCCGTTAATCAATGACCCGTTTTCTATTTAAAGAGTTGTAGTCAGTGATTGAGTGTCAAATTTTGAGAAATTCATGTCTGATTAATTTTCAAACAACACTATTCCACCGTGGGGAACACATATAATTTTCTGAAGAATCATAGACGAAAAATCATTTGGTTAAAGAAAGAAGACTTCTCTTCTATATCAAGAAATAATGCACTGAGACGTACATTAAGTCGGAGGTGCATGGATATAAAGTAATCCATGCCCGGGGGAAGTTAATCACCCGTTGTTAGGAACAGCCGTCTTTTTGGCGACATGCTTTCCTCATTGTGAAAAACGGGTTGCAGTCTGAAATAACTGCAAGCCATAAAGACATGTTTTGAAAAGTTTGAACTTCCGTTCGAGCTTCATTTAAAGACCCGTGTCATTATTGAATGACATTTCTAGGTTCGTAAATATTATCGATAAACGGAAGACATGTCTTGAAAAACTATTTTTGGTATTTTCTATTTTCTGATTTTTATGGTTTTTATAGGATTTATATTTTTGTATTTTCTTTTTAAGTTTAAGCTATATACATATATACATAGGATATAGGAAGACCATCCTTTACTCCTCTTCTCCTTCTTGAAGACGTTTAAGGGTTTTCGGAGACATACTCTTCATACCAAGTCGCGAGAGAAGAAATTCAAACCACTCTCTAGGTAATGCATTGGTGAATATGTCTGCGAGCTGATAATCCGTCGTCACAAAGTACAATTCAACCACGCCTTTCTCAACCTGCTCTCGTATAAAATGGTGTCGGATGTCAATGTGCTTGGATCGGGAGTGCTGGACATTAATGCAGCAGAGAGCAATGGCACTGCGATAATCACAATATAGGGGAATCTTATTGAAGACAAAGCCGTAGTCTGTAAGCTGTGATCTCATTCAAAGTATCTAAGCACAGCATCCAGACATGGCAATGTATTCAGCCTTTGTAGTTGAGATCGCAATGCTCTTCTGTTTCTTTGATGATCAGCTGACTAATTTATCTTCAAGGAACTAAGCACTTCCTAATGTACTTCTTCGTGTGTCTTGACAACCTGCATGGTCCGCATCTGCATAGGCCGTTAGTGCCATAGCGGGTTCTTTCGGATACCAAAGACCCCAATTAATGGTTCATCTGAGATACCAAAAGACCAGTTTAAGTGCTTTAAGGTGCTTTTTGGTAGGCGAAGCCTGATACCTAGCACACATACATACAACGAATACAAGGTTGGGTCTGCTGGTAGTGAGGTACATCAGGGAGCCAACCATACTACGAAATTGAGTCTGCTCAACTGGAATCCCTAAGGAGTCCTCATCCAGTTTAAGTTGATCCACCATGGGTGTATCAACAGGGTCACACGAATCCATCCCAATTTTCTTTAAGATTTCAAGAGCAAATTTTAATTGATTAATAAAAATGCCTCCGGGATTTTGAGAAACTTGTAAACCTAGGAAAAAAGACATTTGTCCCATCATTGACATTTGAAATTTAGAACTCATCTCATTGGAAAATATGCCACACGTTTTAGGGTCCGTCAAGGCAAATATGATATCATCTATATATATTTGAACAAGAAGAATATGTTTGCCTGTTTTCCAAGTGAATAGTGTCGGATCAACTACACCCTTGGAAAATTTGTTGTCCAGAAGAAATCGTGACAAGGTGTCATACCACGCCCGAGGAGCTTGCTTTAAACCATACAAAGCCTTCTTCAGACGATAAACATGTGTCGGATGGTCTGGATCAACGAACCCCTCTGGTTGACTAACATAGACTTCTTCCTTTAATTTCTCCATCCATTTGATAAATGGTCATGTTTTTAGCTGTGGCATAGCGAATGAAGATTCTTATAGCCTCGATGCGTGCAACTGGTGCAAAGGATTCCTCGAAGTCAATTCCTTCCTCTTGTCGATATCCCTTGGCCACCAACCGTGCCTTGTTTTTCAAAACATCACCGTACTCATCAAGCTTAACTTTGTAAATCCACTTGAGAGCAATTATCATGACACAGTCTGGTTGAGGTACTAATTCCTATACTTGAAGTCGATCAAATTCGTGAATCTCATCTTGCATGGCTTGAAACCAGCAATCTTCAGTTATTGCAGATTTGAAGTACTTTGGTTCGACTTTGGACAGTACAAAGTTATACAAGCACCACAAGGCATTGGTTGCAAGTTGTTTTCTAGTGGATACCGGTTGAGATGGATTGCCAATAATATTATCAAGCGGGTGATCTTTGCTCCATTTCCCGAGATGATGAAGTGTTTGAGTGACATAAGGAGATTCTGCTAAACTAAGATCCCCGAATGATGATGCTTTAGAACTAGGTTCCAGGGCAAACACGTTTATAAAGGGATCATTATCAATAGGAGAAAAAGGATTTTCTTCCAGGAGAGTAGATTCAGCTGCAACGCCTTGATGTATACTTGGAGATTGTAATGCCGAAGATAACGATGAAGGACTTGCAGAAGGTGCATCTTGATCAATGGTAGTAGATGAAGGTGTACCGGCTGAATTGACTGGAACTGGAACTGCTGGAGCAGGAGAAACCGGTCTTTCAACACGAGGATATTCCAGGTATTCATCAAACATTGGTTGGAATAAAATGTCCAGTTCTTTATTTGTGGGGGGTACATAAGGTGCTGCAGGAACCGGATTTGGTACCAAGTCCCTGAACTTATTTTGTCCAGGAATCGACAAAAACGGAAGGAGCGGGTCCTGTACTGAGTTGCACAGGAGCCATTGGCTCAGACAGCTCATCGAATTAAACATGAATAATTTCGATGATTCATCGGGTTTTTTTGCTGTAGATTCTATAACCCTTTCTGCTTGGTGTATAACCAATGAAAATTCCAATATCAGATGTTGGTTGTAATTTTCCAAGATCCTCGCTGTCATTTGTAGGGTAACACAGAGCACCAAAGACTCGAAAAAAAAGTAAGATAACATGCTTCTTATTCATGCATCAAACACTCATATGGCGTTTTTGGTTTATGACGAGTGTGAATGAGGGATCGGTTTTGGGTGTAACAAGCAGTAGCAACAGCTTCTGCCTATAGAAACATTGAGGCCTTAGAAAATATCATCATTATCCTAGCAGCCTTAACAAGAGTACGGTTCTGTCTTTTGACAACGCCATTTTGCTGTGAAGTCCTCAAAACTGTCTTTTGGTGAAAAATGCTGACACGTTCATAATATTCAGTCAAATCCTTATTGACAAATTTTGTACCATTATCGGTACGGATGTATCTAACAGTTTTGTTGAGACCGACTTGTATTTGCTTCAGAATTTGATGACGACCTCTAGGGTTTCATCTTTTGATCTCAAAAACTTAACCTAAGTAAACCAAGAGTAATCATCAACGATGACTAAGATGTATTTCTTCCCATTAATCGTTTGCACTCGCATCGGTCCACATAGATCCATATGAAGGGTATTAAGAACTTCCAAGTTGGTGTTTTTAATTTTAGGTTTGTGGGTATGCTTTTTTTTGGGTTTGGGGGGGGGGTTGGTAGTTTGGGGGGGGTTTATTGGTGGTGTTTTTTTGGTTTTTGGGGCTTTGGTTAGTTTTGGGCGGTTTAGTTGTTTGGGGGTGTGGTTGGTGGGTGGGTTTTTGTTTTTTGTGGATGTTTGGTTGGGGGGGGTTTTTGTCGGTTGATTTTGTTTGGGGGGGGGTTTTCTCTTCCTAGCTGACATGCCAAGGCGGAGCAAAGATGATCCTTTCTCAAGACTTTCAATCTAGGTAAACCTCTGACTAAGTCCTTTCTTGCAAGGTCATTGATGGTACCAAAGTTCAAGTGGTTCAAATGACGATGCCACAACCATGATTTGTTCTTGGAGGCTTTGGACAGTAAGCAAATTGGGGAGGACTTCATCATGTCTTCAACTGAGATAGTGTACAAATTAGACCACGAGATCCTTTAATTAATTCAACACCATCGGTATCTCGAACATAAAAAGAATGCTTCCTGAATGCAACTTCTAGATCAAAATCGCAAAATTGTCCGACATAAAACAGATTGTGTCCTAGTCCTTCCACATAGTATACCTTAGAGATCACGACTACCCAATCACATAATCCTCCCTAACCATGATACACCAAATTGATCAAACTCCTGAATCTAACTATCCCAATGAACCTTTTCACAAAATTTCTGAGCCGTGAGCGATCCCCCATTATATGTTTTGAACAGCCTGAGTCTAAATACCAAAAGATGATCTGTATGACCTGCATTTGAAAATAAACGAAGATGGAAAGTTTCGAAAGTCGGATCCCCAATTTTGGTTGGGTTCCTGTTGGTTAGCAAAAGTAATGGCCTGATTCTCGGTTTGCTTAGCAGATACTACTTTGGGTTTAGTGAGCCTAGTTAAAGGGCAATGTTCTCCTAAAGTGAATATTCTTCCCGTGGGTCTCCATTGATGACCAACACTGGTAAGCACTTTTCCTATGGCTTTCCACACTTGCCTAACTTGCTTAGGTTTCCAAAACTTGCTTAACTTTGCGCACAACATTTTTAACAGAGGGGGATGCATTCATAGAGTGCAAATAATCAACCACACACATATCATGATTTGCATAAATTAAGCATTTGTTACATGTTTGGCAAACAGAATGAGAATTCGAATTAATTACAGTACGCTTAGAGCTAATACTAGAATCAACACGATTCGTGGTTTTCAAACTAGACTTATTGGTCATAGTGTGTTCTTCTACTTTCTTCTTATTGACACTTTTAGCCGTTAAAGATCCTATTTTTCTTGGTATTGCTCCTAGGCTGTGATCCGCTAACATTAGTGCAACTGTTTACTCCTGTAGGAGAACACATGACATTAGTCTTCTGAATGTTTCATTGCTCTACATGTTTGTGTGTGTTATTATTTGACGTTACACATTGATCTTGTGGATCCCTTTGAATATAGATCTTTCTACCTTGTTAAGGGTTGTAGCTAATATGGATAGATCCACACAAACTACAAGAGAACTATGACGAATAAACACTATAAGTTATGCGGAAACTAACTTATAATGCTAAGAAGAACAATGAATATTGATAACTAAACTTTTGTATTAATCTGCTAAAACGATTACAGATTACTAACTATGAGATATGAGATTGTATATATGAGATCTGTCTTCCCTAATGCCATAGGGTTCCTTTTATAGACTACGGATAAACCCTAACAGACTTACTCAAAACGCGTAAAAGATAAAAAAAAAAAAAATGCATATTTTTTCCTATAATATCTCATGCATATCTCTTAAATGGTACTAACTATTTTATACTATCAGTACTAACTAACTGATCAGTACTAACTATTTTGTACTGTCAGTACTAATTACAACTATCGGTACTAACTAATATAACTAACGGTACTAAGTCAGGAATGCATAATTCCCAACAATCCTCCCCTAAACATGATTGTTGAACTTGTTTAACTTCATGTTTCTTCAGTTTATTCTTCTTAAGCTCTTGGAGGATGTATCCAAACACTTTGTCAAATCTTGATCTTGATCTTTAATAATTTTTTATATCTTTAGCTATCCATCTTCATCAGCAACTTGTCTTTTTAGCAACACAGCAACATCCAACTCAGTTGGATTTATAGTTTTTGGCAAACTACCTAGCCCATTACGATTTTGATATTCCTTTACCAGTAGCCGTTTGCTCTGGGATAGCCAATTCTTCATTGTAAACAACAAGGTGAATTGATTACCTTGTAGTTTTGAGTAAACTACCAACTATCAACGGATTTGATTGTCTTTAACCAAATCCGTTTGCTTTTGAAACTAGTCGATGCCTATTGCCATAACATGGTGCATTGATAACCATATAGTTTTTAGCAAACTATCAGCTATCAACAGATTTGATTAGTCTTTACCAGGAACTGTTTGATCCTGGACTAGCCAACTCTTAACCATGAAGCAAGGTGAGTTGAAAACCCTATAATTTTTAGTAATATTGTCAACCATAAACGGATTTGAGAAGTCTTTACCACAAGCCGTTTGCTTATAGACTAGCCAGTTTTTATGCCTGTTAAGCATGGTGAACTGATGACCATTTGTTGTGTGGTCTTAGAACCAACACTCAAAGATCCTTCTCATCTCCATCAGAGTCTTCAAGTTCAACTCTACAGTCTGCTTCTTGACAAATCTAATCAGTTCCAAAGCCATAGTACTGTCTTCTTCAGTTTCTAACTTCAACTTAAGCAATTGTGACAACACTTCCTTTTTCAAAGGATACTTATTCTTTACAAGCATATGAATGACTATTCCTTCATTAGTCATTATAGTGTGTATCCCTAAAGAACTATGTAGCTTCCAGCTCACTACCTTCTAATTTTGCTGTGCATTTCAAAACTCATCATTTCCACTTTGATTGAACATGATTATCAAATCTCCCCAAAGTATTTTGTCAAATCCTTCAGGTGTCTCATCTTGGTATTTGTTCATCACAAGTTGATATATAGCACAGATGTCATCTCTATCAAGTATTAAAAGCACTGCCATCAAAGTACTGAAATATCTTCTTTGTCTATTACTTCTAATCACCACATTAAGATAAACATCTTCTATCTCTTCAGTCTCATCATACTGTGGTTTGGTTGTAAGATACTCAGATCTCCATTCTATGATAGGATACTTCTTGTCAAGTATCTCATAATCCACTTCCTTATCCTCATCAGAAACTATAGTTAAACACAATCTTAACTCTTCATCATCTTTAGAAGTGAACTTTCTTTTCTTAGATTTCATCTTCTTCCTTATACCAAGCTTTCTTTTTCTAGTTCCTTCTTCTTCTTTAATTTCTCCCTTAATACTGTCATCTTTCTTTACTCTCTTCTTAGAAGCATCAGCAACTTGTTCATTCATCTCCTTGATTACTTTTTCATCTTCAGCAGAACCAATAGCAATGAAACTATCATCAGACCTTTTTATCTTGTCATACAAAGCTTTTATTTCTTCAAAACTCTTGGTCTTCAGATCAGAATGCTTCTTGCCTCCAACATGCTTCAAATATGTCATCATTTGGTTCCTAAGCTGATTTCTTGAAGGAGGTTTATTTCTGATAGCTTCAGATCTTTGTTGAGCAAGAAATCTTCTTTGGGCAGCAATGGTGTCATGAAGAAATTTGGCTCTCTGCTCAATAGTATACATTTCTCTCTCTTCCTCTTGAAGTTTTTCAGCAAGTATCTTGTCAGCATTAAGTCTTGCCTGAATGAAATCATATTCATTAGAGAGTGCAGCCTTTGTAGCTTCTTCCTCAGCTAACTTTTTCACTTCTTCTTCTGCTTCCCAATCCTCTTGCACCTTTCTGGCCACCTCTTCATCCCTAGCAAGCTGCTTAAATTTCTTTTCAGCTTCAGTAATATCTTCTGAATCAGTATCAGATTCATCTTCCTCTTCAATCATCTTTTTGCCTTTATCTTTTGGATCAATCTTGGGAAGAGGCTTTAATGTTAATAATGATCTTGTTGAAGTAGGCCTAGGTCTCTCAGTCTCCTCAACATCCTTAAGCTCTACTCCTTTTTCTTTTTCTTTGAGCTTCTCCTTGTTCTGACTCATTATGATAAGGACTTGTGCAATGGTCTCATCATCACCAAATATTGTTGGAGTAGTTGTTGTTGGAGCTGTTTGAGTAGCACTTCTTCCTTCATTTTGATCAACAGTACCTTCATCTGGTCTGTCGGTACTAACTTCTTCCTTGTCAGTACTAACTTTTGGCTTGTCAGTACCTTCATCTGGTTTGTCGGTACTATCTTCAGGCTTGTCAATACTAACTTTTGGTTGAGCAGTACTAAGTGGATCTTCAGTACTAACTCCCTTTTCTGCACTTTCCTTCTCTTCATGCACCACATAGCTTGTCCTCCTCACATCTTGAGCATCCTCAGTCTCCATATAGTCCATTGTATCATCATCAAGCTCATCAAACGCTGGATCTTTATGGACTGTAGGTTCAGCTTTGGCAGGTTTCCTCCCTTATTTAGATATAGACTCCTTTTGCATCCACTATTTCTTTAAGGATTTCTTTCCCGCCAATCTTTGCTTCATGGATACACTCTTCATCCAAGCTTTGTGGTGTGTGATAACAGGTTTGGCTTTCTTCTTAAGCTTCTTGATCTGTGCCTTCAAGTGTTTAATTTCTTTGGCTTGATCTGTAACCTGTGTACACAAAGAGATACAAAGATCATACACACTTTGGAGTGTCATGCCACCCTCATTCCCTGAAAGGGATCTATCACTGGATGACTGACCTCCATGATTCCCACCAGAACCCTCTGGAATGGAATCAGGAATATGAGTAGTAGGTGAAGGTCTGGGAGAAGGGTCAGTCTGTGTCTCATGTTGGTCTTCACTTAGGTGAGGAGGAGAGGGTATGGGTTGAGGTTCAGATTGTCTTTCTAAAGTGTCACCCTCATCCTCAGTTGGTTGAACCAACATAGAATCAAACAAAGGTGTTACATTCCCTGAAAAATGTTTTCCCTTTTTAACCATAAAAGAGAAAACTTTACTAGTCAAAGCATTAATAGGGAAATGGTCTAAGGGCACAGGCACATTCTTTAGCTGTGTATCCAAAAAGACTGAAATAAATCTTGGATACATAACAAACTTTTTCTTTGCATCCAAGTGTCGCATCATACCATCAAAAATTAATTTAGAAAAATTATATTTCTGATTAGTGGTTAAGCAAATTACTGCTGTGGCAATATTAGTGGGAATTTGATCCCAAGAAGTGCTTTTAGAACTTATGCAGTGATTCATGGTATGAAAAAGAAATCTCCACTGGGGTGAAAACAGAGCTTTGTTAAATGTTAAGACAGTTAGGTCCCCCTCATACCCCATTAGCTGAATAGCATCAAATATAGCCTGATTTGGCAAAGAATCTATCCCATCAGCATCATCAAAAAGAAGATCACTTCTTATTGATGCCTCTGAGATAGACACAGGCTTGCCAGCTACTTTGGCAGTAATATACCTAACATTGTTGATTATTTTGGATTTAGCAGACATCCAAAACTGTTCAACAAATGTAGTAGAGACTACAGGACTTACAGTGAGAGCATAGTGAATGGAGCTTCGCGTAAGAAAGCTGATAATCTCATGAAACTCTGTATTCCCATCAGTCTTTTCCAAGTAAGCGACCATGTTGTGTTTAGGGCATGATTCAAGAACAGCCATACTTGATGAATTGATAAGCGACGATGAGTAAAAGATTAGGGTTTGATAGAAGAAAGCGATTAAGAGAGTTTACGTGAGTAAACTGTGCAATTGAGATGGGTTTATATAGGTTGAACAAACCCAAAATCAAAGAAACCGTTTCAATTTACACTTTAGACCCTTGGCGGTATTTTCTCCAACGTCTTTATAGCGGTACTATCTTTGCCCAACGGTATTAACTTTGCACTGTCGGTACTAACTTTTGTCAACCAAAAAATGAACAAGTCTGGCAACAACAGTTCTTCAGTACCATCTATATCTCTTTCCAATGACTCTCTAAAACCCAAATAACTCCATGTAAATCATCACCATTACCAGAATCCTTCTTTGTGCATAACATACAAACTGTACAACACAGCCATTTGCCTCCCCTTACTTAGTACAAACTTATGGCTTGATTCATATCTAATAGTAACAACCAAGAACTGAAATATGCTAACATCAAATGCCTTGGTTAGAAGATCAGCTACATTGTCATCAGTGTGTATTTTTAGCACCTGGATAAGTTTCTTCTCATAAGCATCCCTTATGAAGTGGTGCCTAATTGCAATATGCTTTGTTTTGGAGTGAAATACTAGATTCTTTACAATGCATATAGTACTTTCATTATCAATGTAGATCTTTGTGTTCATGAAATTGAACCCATAGTCTAACATTTGATTTTGAATCCACAAAACTTGCCCACAGCAATTTGCAGCAGCAACATATTCTGCCTCTGTAGTAGAAGTAGCCACAATTGTCTGCTTTTTGCATTGCCAAGAAATAAGTCTCCTGCCAAGAAATTGACAACCTCCTGTTGTGGATTTCCTATCAAGATTTTTCTTCCAGCATATGTCACTATTGAGTAGGATTCCAGGTCAAAATTAAGGACTCTTGTAGGATACCAAAGGCCCAGTTTGGGTTTGCCTTTTAGATACCTAAAGATTCTCTTTACAGCATTTAGATGGGAGGTCTTTGGAGTGACCTAAAACCTAGAACAAGCACAGACTGCAAACATAATATCAGGCCTAGAAGCAGTCAAGTACATTAAAGAGCCAATCATGGATCTATAAAGGTGTACATCCACATCACTAGCTTCCTCATCCTTGACTAAAGGCTTCTGAGTCTCTATTAGTGTACTAGCAGTCTTTACACTAGCAAAATCAAACTTCTTCAGGATTTCTGCAACATACTTATCCTGACTTATAAAAATACCATCTACCTTCTGTTTGACTTGTAATCCAAGAAAGAAGGTGAGCTCTCCCATAGAACTCATCTGAAATCTACTCTTCATTAATGTCTCAAATTCATCACACCAAGATCTCTTTGTAGAACCAAAAATAATATCATCTACATAAACCTATACTAATATGATATCATGTTTGTCCTTCTTAATGAAAAGAGTTTTGTCAATAGTTCCTCTTCTGTATCTATTCTTCAATAAGAAAGTAGATAAAGTAGCATACCAGGCTCTGGGAGCTTGGTGTAAACCATAGAGAGCTTTCACTACTTTGTAGACCTTCTTAGGATACTTAGGATCTATAAAACCTAAAGGTTGAGACACATATACCTCCTCATCAATTTTGTCATACGAGAAGGCACTTTTCACATCCATTTGATAGACTATGAATCCCATGTAAGAAGCAAAGGCTAAAAAGATCCTAATGGCTTCAATCCTGGCCACAGGGAGCTAAAATCCTCAATCATTAAATCTATCCCTTCTCTTGCTATGTCTTGAGCAACCACCTTTGCCTTATTTCTAACCACAACCACCTTCTTTTCTTCCTTCTTATTTCTTGTAAACCTATTTTGTTCCAATTGGCACTTTCTTCCCATAAGGCAAATATCTACACGAATCAAACTTTCTGAATCTTAAATCGCAGCAGTTCTTTCTCTGCATAGCATCAACCCAACTTTCTTCTTCAAGTGCTTAGATATCTTTTGGTTCATTTTGAGCAGAAACAGGCAAATAAACCAATTTGCTTGGAATCCTTATGATAATTTCTCTATTAGTTTTGTTATAACTTACAAAAGCATAGGCTCCAGAACTTTTGGTCACTTTGCTCCTTGTTTGAACTGCTGATTTTTGATCTCCAAGAATTAAAGTTGAAGGATGAATAGAGTTAATCCTTGATGTGGGAATAGGACTAGCATTCATAATAGTTTCTAAATTTGTGAAGTCAGCCACTGGACCCTCATCATCATAAGATGCATTAGTAAAAATACCAGCAGTAGGATTGTCATAAATTTCCTCAAGTGCGGGTATTTCTGAATCATCTTGGTCAGAATTGGCAGTACTAACTGGTGTGCTAGCAGTATTAACTGTGTTAGTACTGCTAGCTTTAGCAGCTCCTGCTTGAAGAAGCAAATCCTCAGTATCTTGGGCAAACTCCTTCCTGAGAGCTTCAACTGCATCATTAGCATCCTTTTCTTGACTTTTAAGCTCATCCAAAAAGACTTGATCCTCATTATCTATTGGCTTCTCATCTGTCTTTAAATCATGATTTTTGTTAGGATTTTCACCTGCATTCATTGCTTTTGAGCTTTTGACTGTTGAAGTATAAGAAGACCATATTGGCAGTACAAAGTAGTCCTGAGCAGATTCAGCTTCTATGTTAGAATCCCGGCATCACATATTATATTCTATACCTACATTTTGATTAGTTTTTTGTACTGCATGTTTGTTAGCTTGATTCTCTGATTCTCAAGGTATGATAATTTATTGAATCAGTTAAATAATCAAGATCAAACAGCCAAGTTGGTCCTTTCCGTGCAACATTTGGGTTTATTTCTAAAAAGTTTATGTGGCAGGTTTGCTTCAAACCTCTCTTGGTTTCTAAGTTGTATACACTTAAAAGCCTTGTTTGTAAAGACTACCCTTACTTAAAATAACCCTTCATCTTATTTACCATCAAACTATGCCTAGGTGGTCAAAATGGTATTCAAGCATGGTCACATGGCACCCAATTAAGGTCTTATTGAGATTCACTGATTGGTAATTTACCAGTTATAAGTTCATTAGGTGTCTGATTTTGAGGGCTCTTGGTCACTAATACCATATTATGGACATAACAAGCTTGTACTAACGCTATCAGCCCAAAAAAGTGTTAGGTAAAAATGAATCTGCTAGCATAGTTCTAGCAGCCTCAATAAGGGTCTTGTTCTTTCTTTCAGCAACTCCATTTTGTTGTGGAGTTCTGGCATTACTGTATTCCCTCTTGATCCCTTTGACCCTCATAATTCAATAAAATCTCTGTTCTTAAATTCTCTGTCCATTATCACATCTATTAGATTTAACTTTTTGATTTAATTGGTCTAAATTTGTCTTAGAATAGTCCTTAAAGATTCACTAGTTTTAATCCTTTGTTCTAAGAAGAACACCAACTAAACCTGCTAAAATCATCAGTGATAACCAGGCAATAAGTCTTATGGTTTATGCTCCTTACAGATGTAGGTCCAAAAATTAAATCCATATGCAGAAGCTGTAAGGGTGATTTAATAGTGTTTACTGATATGGTTACAAGAGGCCATTGTGTTGCTTTCTTTTATGACAAGACAAGACAAAGTGTGGGTCATTTGAAAAATCTTTAAGGTAAACCTTCTTACATGGTTCCCCCATTCCAAGTTTGTTTAAGTTTTAAAGTTTAACATGACAAACTCCTATGCCTTTTGTTAGATTCTCAATTGTGGCGCTTGGCAATTTAAACATGCTAAACCTCCAGAAGGATAACAATGTTTCTTCTAAATTGAAATGTACATATTGTTTTGTCTGGGATTTTAAGTAACTACATGATTTTCATCAGGTAACTTAAATTCAGGAGACAAAACAAGACATTCAGAGTCAAAGTTTAGTTGGAGGGTGGTAGTGGAGGTTGTGAAAGTTGAGGTGAAAAGTGATGGGGGGTGGTGGGGGGGGAGTTTGGGGGGGGTGGAATTGTGGGGAAAGTGAAATGAACCTTGTTCTTCTTGGCACCATATCTGTGACACAGAAAATAGAGATTTTAAAATGCTGTAGTTCTTTCACAAAGCACACATCCTCAAAATCTACATATTTCCTATTTTTATTTTACCTTTACCAGTTATGTAACCTTTACTTCCTCTAAAAGCAACAGGGCCACCATTAAAGTCTTGATATTCAGCAAGGTAGGCCTTGTTTCCAGTCATGTGCCTGGAACATCCACTATCAACAATCCCTTTGTTTTGTAAAGCTCTTTGTGGATAATCCTGCACATGAAATAAAAGAGATTAGATTCTCTTAGGGACCCAAAACTTTTTAGGCTTGAGTCTGCCTAGTGGATCTTTGAAAGTGAAACAATTTCTAAGACTTGATCCACCATTGTATTTGGAGACTTTGTTCCAGTAATGTCTTTTGTGTCTCCAATTACAACCTGCTAAGGACTTAACAGCAGTTTCCCATTTTCCCCCAACAACACTAACTGTATTTACTTCAGCAGTATTAACCTTTTGTTTTGAAAATTTTGTTCTAAGTGCTGTTGTGTTATTAAAAGGCCTTCTAAATGGTGAATGAGGTTTATGAATAACAGTTTTTGGTCTAACTTTATTCACAAAAGGTTTAACAGTACTAATTTCCTTTGGCAACATTAGTTGTATTTTGCATGACTTTTAAAATTATGTCTTGCAGTATTAAACAATTGTTAGTACGTTTGCTTCTAGCAGTGACTAATGGACATTGTGCTAGTTCTAGTTAGTACTGTGGTAGGAACAAATTGGTTCTTATGATTCACTCTTTGCACATTGTTCCAAGCTGGTTTATTCTCCTTTTGAACATTACCCTTACCTTTCTGTTTATTTAGTTCAACCTGTTTAGCCATCCTTTTCTCATGAAATCATTATCTCAGATAGTTGACTAAGACTTCACCGTTCAACTCATTGCTATTGTAGTAACCCAGATCCCAAACCTAATTTTTTAGATATTACACACTACAAGCCTTTTTTCTGTCAGGTTTTAGGAATCTTACTTACATGTGTTTTGTTGTTTAACAGTTTTGCCTAGGGAGTTTTTTATTTGCTTAATAGTTTTAGCAATACTAGGTGTTTCTGTTCTTTTGCGGGTATTCGTATATTTTTTAAAGACACATGTTCATCTTCACTATCTGATTCATACTCCTCAATGATAGGAGCATCATTCCAAACTTTAGGTTGAGTTACTACTGTGGGTTCAATGACAATTGTTTCAGGCATAGATTCATGTGTTTCTTGACTACAATTTGATTCATAAGAATTAAAGTCACTGCTTCTAGCATCAGATTCACTAGTTGTAGATTGCTTTTCGAACCATTATGTTAATTGTGTGTCATCCTATTTCTTTTTTAGGTCCAGAGAAGGAATGGAATTCCTGTCATTGGAGGGGGAAACAACTTGATCCCCTCTTCAGATATCTAGTCATTCATAGGACTATTTCTGTTGCTGTTGTCTACTATTTACACACACTTTGGAAACTTCATTTTCATAACTTTAAAACAACCTTTTTATTTCATTGATCACCATACCCAAAAAGCCCAGCCCTTATCACTAGCACTCATTTGAACTATTTAGCAAAAGATTAGATTTTTAGAAGAGTTAATGCCATTTTTCTACTTTTGCTTTTAAATCTTTTTTTCTTTTTGAGCTTCTTTGCCAATTGTCTCTTATTGGTATGTTAAGGACATCAAGTTTTTATCATCTAAGTCATCTTACATAAACCTTATCTTTTCCTTATACCTAAAGTTGACTTGGTGATGAGCAACTAATTGTGCTTCAAATTTCTTATAAAGCTTGAGTATTTGAATTTATTTCTATATTGGCATCTCCAAGTTGTTCCCTTGTCCATCTTACAATTTTTAAGTATACCATATGTCTCTTTACATTCTTTGGGAACTAAGAGTTACCTCTGTGTCTGTAAACCTGAAACTGTTGACAAGCCATGAAAGCATAGGTCTCTGTTCTTCTTATGAGTGACTTGGTCCAAATCAAACACCTTCTCCATCCAGCGTCAACAAAGCTTTAGAGTCCTCCTATTTACCAGATCTTCTCCCATTGTCTTTTTCAGTATTCCTAGTGTTTCAAGCATCTCTCCTCCTATTATCTTGATTCCCCTTGGATCTGCATTCTCTAGCAAAATTTGCCCTGGTCTTGTGACAGCTATATACGCACTCAACTGTGGTTTTGTCAAAAACCCCAATCGGTTCCTTGGCATTAATTGTAGCTTTCTACGGTCTTATTGTTAGAACTGTTTCATTCTCATGGAAATCATGGTAACCTGCATTTCATAGTCCATTTCTTCTAAATCAAACTCATTAAGCTGTTCCAGATCCTCATGATCCAATTATGGGCAACTGGATTGATTTGCAAATAAGGAGTATGATGAAGTATGTGGATTTTTTGAGTTATGACCAGAAGAGTTAGAAACACCATAAGCGGTACTAACATCATTAGTACTGCTAGTGTTCTCAGAGACGAATGCCACAGTCTGGCGTTGCTAAGAGGATGATGCAGTAGGCTTTACATCAGATTCAAAGACTCTAAGATCTATTTACAGTCACAAAAGTGAGACTGTCCACACCACGGACGTGGTCCTCTTGATTAATGATCTTGAGACCAGGCAGAAGGTAGAGACCTAAGGAACTTCTGATTTGCATCTTTAGTAGAGACACCTGCCCCATGAATCTCTAATTGACTCAGAAGACTCTGAAACCTGTCATAGCCTTTATGTAGCCCTTCTGAGTTTGATACAAAGAAGCCTTCTAATGGTTTGCTTTAGTAGAATTATTCTGCATCTTCTTTGATTCATCATTTCCACCAAATCTCGATTTGATAGCTTCCCACATCTCTTTAGCATCAGTCATTTTATGAAATTTAGCAAGATGATCTTCTGGTAAGGACATAAGCAAAGTAGTTCTTGCTTTTCTTTCTCTTTCTCTGGCTAAAATTTCTTATGCGGTCTTGGGAGGCAGAACCTTTATTAAACCATTTGTATCAGTTGAGACACTCACAGGACCATTTCCTCTTTAAATAACTTCCCAGATAGGATAGTCAGTATGAGCCAAATAATGTTCCATTTTCATGGCCCTTATGTCATATTCTCCCTTCTTAAGAATAGGAAGTTTGATGGTTGAAACAGTGTGAGAGGTTTTTTGTATTGGTGTTTGTGATGGTGGTGGAGGTGGTGGTGGTGGAATTTCATCCTCTGATCCAGCCATTGAATATTTATAAGATAGAGGTTTATAACTGGTTTTTGTTCTTCTTACTCAGAGTTTCTCTACAGGCTCTGATACCACTTGTTGAAAATCGTTTAGCCCATCTAGGATAGGTTTTATAGATAATATTGAACACGCAGCGGAATAATAAGAAAACAATATTATCAAACAAGGTTTTAACCGAACATTGAAGCCTTAAGTTTATTTGATCTGATAAATGAGGCTACTAACCAAACTATCTAATAAAAAAACTAACTACTACTACTACTAACGTGAACACACACACGCTTTTGCTAGACTCTCATTGAGAAGTCTGCTATTCTATTCTATTCTGGATGCATAAACTACATGCCAAAAATTCAATATAGACCCAATATTTGTCATAGACCCAATGTGACCAATCCTAGCCACTTATTGTTTCAGCAAAAATTAAAAAAAATACCTACTTTTCCACTTTCTTTTTTATAAATTAAATATCTAACACACTGTTAATCGTTACGCAAAACAAAACATATCATCGCGACGGAAATTAAATTATCTTTCTATAGAGGAGCGACACTATGTACTTTCGACGAACTTTTTTTTTATGATTTTATGAAGTCATATACGATTTTATGAAATCATATATGATTTATGAAATCATATATGATTCGTTATACGAATCATATATGATTCGTCATACGAATCATATATGATTTTCGCAATTCGTGACTGAAACAAAATTGAAAAAAAAGTTTGTCGAAATCACAAATCATATATGATTTCATGAAATCATATATGATTTTATGAAATCATATATGATTTTATGAAATCATATATGATTCGTTATTACGACATCTTATTGATTTTCGCATTTCGTGACTGAAAAAAAAATCGAAAAAAAGTTTCTCGAAAGTATATCGTGTCACCCGTCTACTAAAAGATAAAAAAATACTCGTCGCGATGGTGTATTTTTTTCGTCGTGTGACGATTTACCGTTTGTAAGATATTTTATTTTTAAAAAAGGGGTCTAAAAGTTGAAATGATTTTGATGAATGGTGTGAATGTGAGGTGATGTGAATTGAATGATGATGGAATGATGAAGTGAAATGGGGGGTGATGTGATTGAAGTGATTGGTTGATGCGTTTGGCGTGAAACGTGAGGTTGAGGTGTGGGAGGGGTGGGTGAAGTTGTGAGGGCGTAGTAGGTTTAGGTGTTGAGCTTTGGTTCGGTGTGGTTGAGCGGTGGATTTTTGAATGTGGGTGGGCGTGATTGTGAATGTTAGAATTTGTGAATGGTGGTGGGAGGGGTAGGTCGGGGGTGATGATGGTGAAAGTTGTGTGACGGTGTGTTGGTTGAAAATGTGGGATGTGATGGTGATGGAGGGAGTGAGGCTCGGGTGAGGGTGAGTGTGACGCGGCGTGGTCGGTTGGGGTGGAAAGTGAGTTTTTTTATTTTTGATGATAAGTGATGGTTTTGAGATTGATTTATTGAATCTATGATAAATAATGGGTCTATGTTGATCTTAACTCTAAACTACATACCTTAGACCTCCTTTTATAGTATAATGAGTTAAGGTTTACATGGAAACTAATAAAGATAATTAATAAGAAAATTAATTAATATTATCTTTACTTTGACCTAAATCTGAGAGATTCTTCTAATTTTATCTTTGAAGACTTCTTAAATGTCGACTGTGTCTTTTTTTTTAATCTTGGTTTCATTCGTGTATTTGTCCTGTTATCAACTCAAATATAATCCCAACAATCTTCCCTAGTTTGTTAAATGACAAAACCAATTAAGTATGAACTTCCCCTGAAGTTAATTATACATGAATGAAAATTCGTAATTCCATTGCTCTACCCACCAAGAATCATTAAGTTGCAAATCATCAAATCTTCTTCCCTTTTTTGTCATCATCAAATAGGGGTCTTCTGTAGATGAGCACTTGTTAATAAATTTCCCCTTCATGGTACATGTGTAGATGGTTAAACATGTTAACAAATAAGCTTCCTTGAAACAGTATGTAACCATATCTTGAATCTCAAACGCGTAGGCTCCAGTAGTAATTATTGATGAAGAAAAAAGGTGTATAACCCATATGTTGTAGAAAGTTGGAATGTCCTAAACTTTGTTTTTGTCTTGCACTATTCACAGGACGTCGTAACTCAAAACTAAACTACGAAAAAAGTATAAGTAGACCTCGAAACCTCTTGACAAATTCCTCAATTCTATATAAAGACCACTTGAGCAACTGATACAGTAACTAATTAAAGTGATATCAAATGTACTATGAAGCATAATAAGGTAGATCGTTACATCCTTTGCTAGATTTTTAAGTCTTCGGTAACAAAACAATTTAAGCACCAAACAAGTTACCTCAAAATATTGTAAGCTGGGGGTGTTTGGGGTGGTTCATTTGTGATATGATATGACACGACACCTGTGAAAATCAAACTACACATCAAATAAAGCAATAACCAATTTCTTCATAATAATCCCAAAAATGAGTCATTAATTATTCATTCTCTGCGTGATCCAAACGCGTCAAAAACATTGTATTATTCCGATATCGGTCTCAAAGCTACCAATAACAAACTCTTTTATCGGGGGGGAATAGAACAACGGTTACAAACTGAGCACGCTAGTGTATTAACCAAACTGCCATTTAGCGACACTTTTTCTGTCCCAAAACTGTCATAAAGTCGTCACTATTTGCTCTTAGCGACACATTATTTGTCACTAACTTGTCGCTAAAACTGTCACAAATCAAATTGCTCCTTCCTCCCAAAGCCTTTTGTGACATGTTAACTGTTGCTGATCCGTTGCTACTCTTTTACAATTCTTGGCAGTACTAAGTTAAATGTGAGCAGTATTAACCTCTTTCAAGATTAGCAATGCATTGGCAGTTGTAACCATAAGCCCATAATAGTAGCATCTTGTTCCTCTTGGCAGATGATTCGTCAATAATATATATATATTGTTAGCCCTAAAATATGGTGACTAATCCGGAATTACATTTATCATTTATAGTCGGGTCGGGTTAGTTTAGCTAGTCGATATCGTGACTATAAATACTCCCTCCATACTTCCATGGAGGGGTAGGAGTTCACATTGTAAAGTGTGAGTGTGTGTGTGGTTCCTTTTTCTCTATTAAACCACACACATATACAAACACTCCTTCTTCTTCTTTTTTCATCTCTTCTCTTTTCTCTCTTTTTCTCTCTAATAATATGGCTCAATTTCTTTTCCATTTTACCAAGCCTCCGGATCATTGTTCAAAGGGTGAATCTATACTAACAATTGGCACCAGAGCATAGGGGGAATCCGTGTTGTTTATCTACTGATTATTGTGGTTAAACAAGATCAAATTCGTGGTAAAAAAGAAGTCAATAAAAAAATCAAACCCGAATTATTGTGCTTAGATGTGTGAATGTTTTAGTTATTAAGCAAGATCTAGGCATAAGGTAGCTAATTGTGCAAGAGAAATCAAGTTAAAAGGTCAAAAAGGGCGATTTTTAGGCGATTTTAGGTGGAAAAACTCGTATATTTCGTCGTTGCGTTTTGACTTTCTGGCAAAATTCATGTTGCGTTTTGATTTCTTCTTGTTGCGTTTTGACTTCCTTCTTGTTGCGTTTTGACTCATTGCGTTTTGACTCATTGCGTTTTGACTCATTGCGTTTTGACTCACTGCGTTTTGACTCATTGCGTTTTGACATTGGTTGCGTTTTGACTCATTGCGTTTTGACTCATTGCGTTTTGACATTGGTTGCGTTTTGGTTCACTGCGTTTTGATTACCAAGTTGGTTTTTGAGACACGACTGCGTTGTGACATAACGTTACTTTGCCAAATTTTTGTAGTTCTTTGCAGTTTTGAATAGAAATCTTGGGTGAAGATAAGGGTTTCAGTTTTAAAACGGCCATAACTTTTGGATCCGTAAGTCCGTTTCAGGCCCGTGACCTCTCAAAATCGAAGAGAAATCGGACGGATCCCGTTTGTTACCAACTTTAGCTAGTGTTTTAAGGATTTTTCAAGGCCCAAAAAGCTCGTTTACTATGATTTATTGACATTTTTCAGTTTTTTGGAATTTGTGTTACACTTGTTTTTGTTCTAGCTCACGGCCCATCTGTATTTTGAGGCCCGTTTTAGTTTGGTGAGCCTAGTTAAACAATCTGCTGTAACCCTAGCCAGAAAATTATCTGTTTTTAGACAATTAAATCATTGGCCGCTGAGTCCGAATCAATTCATTCACGGTTTTTTCTATTGATTTTGTAAAATCCCGTTAATTCATTTATCGGTTTTAATCATAGAGTGGTTAAAATCCCGTGAAACGTGAATTGCTACTAAACACACAATCAAGAATCATGACTCATAAAACACAATCAACCATAACAACACACCACACATAACAAACAAACATTAATCCCAAAACGTACTGAAAAGATTCACTTAAATGACAAAATGGCCTAGAGATTTGGAATTAAGATACATGTGATTTACAAGTGGACTTTGGTTATCCCTTATTTGCAATTGAAGTGGATTTAGAAAGGACGGTTGCTATTATTTTCATCATCGCGACTTTCTTCTATTTCTGTCGATGATGACTTGCTTGTACGTATATACAATTATGATTATGATTAAGACTTGGATTATCTAGTTTCCAGCGGTCAAGGGGTGGTTGGATGAAGACCTGGACAACTATCACTTAAAGGAGTTACGTTGTAGTACTCAGTGTCACACGCAGATGTCGATGTGGATAATTTCAAGAGGTGTTGTACTTCTTATACTTTTGATGGAGTATAAGGTACTTAGAGATTTTCTTCTGCACCGTTCTTCAATCAACAATAGTGCAAGATTAAGTAACAAATTTGGGGGATTTTACTTCAGTTTCAAGTTTGATATATCGGGTTTACTTCACCAAGTGATCACGACAATAGCCTACAGAATACGAGGTTGGTAAGTTAGCCAGAGAGTTTAAAGGTTGAGATGTAATCAGCACTTCTCACGGGTATTTTTGTGCTATTCCAAGACAACGATACTTCACAGTCTAAGCAAAATCTTCAAAGTTCTTCAATGACATTCATTCACAAGACCTTGATTATACCAAGTGTTCTTGATACTTGCTTCAACTCCTCTATGGTTTGTGAAGTCAAGAGGCGAATGATTCTTTTGTATATTAAGATTTGTGCTTAAGACAAGAACTTCTCGAGTATATGGACGTACACGACAATGATGCTTTCGAAAGTTCGCAACCATCATGGGGGGAAATGTGTACATCCAGGACTTAATTGACTTTGATGCTACCATGTCAACTTCCAGGGGGAAGTAGTGTATACTACTTCACTTAGTACGGTTTGTAAAGTATTCTGCAAACGTGAGAAGAACAGTTGCTGATTTCTCGCATGCACCCCCGAACAAATATTCACCAAGCCCTAATGACAAGAAGCAGTGGTCGTTGGTATGGTTTGACTTCTATAAAATTCCGCTGTGCACTTTGATGACAAGTAGAAGATTGTTCAAGCTACATCAATGTTTCAGAATCTGCTCAAGATAGGGATGTTGGTTTGGGGGGAAGCTGATTCAGAAACTTTGCCAAAAAGGAGTCTATGAAGAAAGCTTTTCAAGACATGCTGCATGTGGAGTACAAGTTTCAAGACAAGGAGTACTCAAAAGACATCTTTAGCTCTGGAAGCGCTTTGAAAGACTTTATTTGTGTTGTATTTGTGCCTGATAGGAACATTGTAAGTAATTCCGTATGTCCACATATTGGGGGAAGATTGTTAGCCCTAAAATATGGTGACTAATCCGGAATTACATTTATCATTTATAGTCGTGTCGGGTTAGTTTAGCTAGTCAAGCCTGGGACTATAAATACCCCCTCCATACTTCCATGGATGGGTAGAAGTTCACATTTGTAAAGTGTGAGTGTGTGTGTCTTCCTTCTTTTCTCTCAACCACACACACAACTTCTCACATTTTTTCTCCTTTCTCTCTAATAATGGCTACTCATCTTTTTCACTTTACCATACCTCCGGATCTTGTGTTATAAGGGTGAATCTAATGTTAACAGTACATCTTATCTGATCCAGGATGGATGGAATACTTTGACTTATGAGACTCGTGCATAATCAAAGCTCTCAGGTCACCAAAAAATGGAATCCAACTTCGATTGTTCAAACATAACGTTTCGTCAGCACGAGATTCTAGCTTTTTAATCATGCCATGCAAATATTCGTTGATGAAGTTCTCTTCTTTCCAGGCTTCCGATTGAGCACTCAAAATCTGCTTAGGAAGGTTTAACCCTATAGTCATAACTAAGGCCCAAACTCGTAGCGGCTTGCTTCTTTCCTTTCGGCTCAGGGCATCAACCACCACGTTCGCCTTTCTTGGGAGATATCGAATCTCACAGTCGTAGTCGCTCAACAACTCTAACCATCTTCGTTGTCTCATGTTCAAATCCTTTTGATCGAGAATGTGTTGCAAACTCTTGTAATCCGTGAACACGATCCACTTTGTACCATACATATAGTGTCTCCACATATTCAAGGCAAACACTACTGCACCAAGCTCTAGGTCATGTGTGGTATAGTTCTTCTTGTGAACCTTCAGTTGGCGGGATGTATAAGCTATGACCTTCTCCCTTTGCATTAAAACCGCGCCCAACCCTTTATGTGAAGCATCACAATATACCACGAAGTTCTCACTTCCCTCTGGTAAAGCCAAAATCGGTGCACTATATAACTTTTGCTTCAACAATTGAAATGCAGGGCAGTTTGAGTTATAAGAATAAGGCAGCGGTTTGCTTATTACTTTATTGGCGGTGGTTTGCCAAACAAGATAGCGGTTTGAGTTTTAAATTCGCGGTGGTTTGAGAGAAAATCTAGGCGGCGGTTTGTCTTATTTTAGAAGGCGGTTTACTCAATTACTTGGCAGCGGTTTGGTTCTATTTAGGCGGCGGTTTCCTAAATTCCCAAGGCGGGTTTTGGTGTATTTATTTTCTATGTGGCGGTTTCGATACAATATGGTTGTGGTTTGGCACATTCCATGGTGGCGGGGTTTGCTTATTAAATTAAGTAAAATATTTCTATATTAGTCAAATTCGAACTTCTGGCTTTTTAACGATATTAATTCAAACATAACAACTCATCCAAACTTAACCATATCTTTGAAATTAAGCGGGATCTAGTCTACATCATCAACATTTAAACAACAACACGTCATTCATTCACGGTTTTCTAGTGATTTTGTAAAATCTCGTTAAATCATTTATCGGTTTTAATCATAGACGTGTAAAATCCTGTGAACTTGAATTGCATTCATAACCATAACAACTTCAATCACATCACATCCACTTAAGATCCAACAAATCTTTTACACTTCATCATTCATTATTCATTCAATTTCATAATGTTCTACTTAGTCAACACATCCTCAACAGGATTGTCAAAATGCATAACAATATCATGGCTGCTGGTTCAAAAGATCGTCCACCAATGCTTGGACCCTAGGCAGTTATTCACATGGAGATCACGTTTTCTAACGGTCATTGACACGACAAATAAATGGTGGGGGGTCTTACATATTGTCATTACTATCTGGTCCCTACGTGCCATCTACTTGTAACTAGTTCAAAGTGTTGATGCCAACGGAATGGGTTTCCTGCTGTTCCACAACATACATACTATAAAGACAGTATTGAACATGACTCTAGAGAAACAAAGAACCACTTTCAGTCTGAAAAGGAGCAATTTTCTTGCTTTTAAAGGTTATTGGAGATTGAAATCTATTCCACTGTTTGATGCATGGCAATACGGCGAATGAGATTGGATTAGCCATTGATAGGCTAAAACAGGGTGAATCATTGAATCGTACACAGATTAAGACCAATCTGTTCGGGAATTTGGGGAAATTTACTTCTCGTGAGGGATCCATGGAGTCTTATTACTCCGTGTTTTACAATAAACTAATGAATGAGTTTTGACAAGGAACAACTTGGCCAGGTACTACATGCACTAAGCTCCTTTCCAGTGAATGTTTAATTTCTTCAACAACTTCAACCAGAATGGTCAAGATTTGTGACGGTTGTCAAACAATCAAAAGAAATTGACACCATCTCATATCATACGCTTTTTGACATTCTGAAGCAGTATCAAAATGAAGTCAATGATATCTGTGCTGAGAGAATAGCCGAAAGTGCAAATCCATTAGCACTTCTTGCGGCTGCTCAACCATATTCAAATAATTACTATCAAGCACCAAAACCTCAAAGATCTAGTGCAACATCATCTTCTACAAGACCTAGTGCATCTACCAGACACAAAGGCAAAGAGATCGCCAAACCCGTTACACCTCAATCTGAGTCAGTGTTTGAAGAAGACAGTGATCTTGAACAAGCTCAAAAGGATAAGGACATGCAAAAGAATTTGGCACTCCTTGCAAAGTATTTCAAAAGACTCTACAAACCTACCAACAACAACTTTCAAACTTCTTCAAACTCCAGGAACAAGACTAAAGATACCAAACCAAGGTATAACAATGACAATCAGTCAAGACAGTTTGGGAATCAAAGGACAATGACAGTTGTTGTGACTAGGGAAACTGTAGGCAGTCCAGTAGTGCAACAAACGGGGATACAATGCTTTAACTACAAGGGATTTAGCCATTATGCAAAGGAATACATGAAGCCAAAGTGGGTTAAAGACTACACGTATCACAAGGAAAAGATGATGATGTGCAAACAAGCTGAACAAGGTGTTCCACTGCAAGCTGAGCAAGCTGATTGGCTAGCGGACACGGATGAAGAGATTGATGAACAGGAATTGGAAGCACATTATAGTTTCATGGCAAAGATTCAGGAGGTCTTACCAGGAGAATCCAGTTCAACTGAACAGCCATTGGAACAGGTACAAAACCATGATGAAGATAATGTGTTTGCAAATGAAAGATGACATTCTGAGCAACCTGAATCCATTAATGACACATATGTTTTGGAGAAGGATGATAGCAATGTCACTCCTGATTCATCAAATATATGTAATAATGATAATCAGGTTGACCAAAATGCTGCAGAATGTGTTGATGAGCGTGCTGCGCTTGCTAATTTAACTCTTGATACTGAGGAAAACAAAATGATTTTAAAGCAATTAAAGAAAGCAAACGCATCATTGACTCAAGAAATAGAGGAGTGCAAAACTAACCTTGATGAGACTAATAGGGCTCTGGGGGAGGCTACTAGTTGTCGGGATAGTTGTCTTATTGCACTTCAGAACAAACAGAATGAGCTTGAGAAGTACATAGCCTTTAATGACCGGACGATTGATTATGACATTCTTCAAACAAAGTTAAATGAAACTCTAGGACTATTAGCTCGTAAAGACATTGACATAAAAGAAGGTTTAAAAACTAAAGCCTATGAAATTTTAGTTGTCAATCAAAAACACGATGAGTTAGTAAAAAGGAGTCTTTTAACAAAGTCACAATTTGAAGGTCAACTCAAAGAGAAAAGTAAGGTCATTTTGGGATTTAAAGGTTAAGGAAGAGAAAGATATTGACAAGAAGATTGAAATGGACAAACAATTAAAGTTTTTGAATGAAATTGTTTATACTCGTAATCAGTCAATTCAGACCATTCATATGTTAGACTAACCTTTGCCAATCCTAGGTACCTCAAGAAAGCTCAATCTGAAAAACCATGTTTGTATGAGATCCCATTTGATCAGCATCAAAATCTGGTAGCCATTCGGTCAATTTTCTTTTCGGTGTATTAAAGGATTCGTACCCACCTTTTCCTTGT
Organism: Tanacetum coccineum; assembly: GCA_026074375.1. Classification (NCBI taxonomy): domain Eukaryota; kingdom Viridiplantae; phylum Streptophyta; class Magnoliopsida; order Asterales; family Asteraceae; genus Tanacetum; species Tanacetum coccineum. The sequence goes on along the minus strand of BQNB010011438.1, from coordinate 8,254 downwards.
GAGAAGGAAAAATGGAGTCTCTTTTTCAAGCAAGTGGGTCATTTGACGGGCAATTTTTGAAAAGTCTTGTATGAAACGTCGATAAAAACCGGCATGCCCAAGAAAACTACAGAAACCTTTCACAGTAGTCGGGTAAGGGAGCTTGGCTATAACTTTAACTTTAGCACGATCGACCTCAATTCCTGACTTAGAAATTTTGTGTCCAAGAACAATGCCTTCCTTCACCATAAAATGGCTTTTCTCCCAATTTTAGGGGACAAATTGGTGTCTTCACACCGTTTTAACATTTTTTCCAAATGGGATAGGCATGTACAAGAAAGGAATCTCTGAAGACCGAGAAGTCATCCTATTGAAACACTTTCCATTGTATTTTCGATCATGGCATGGAAGATTGCCATCATACATGTTGAAACGTGCCTGGTGCATTGCATAGCCCAAAATGGCATGCGGCGATAGGCAAACGTTACGTTTGGCATGGAAATGTTGTCTTTCTTGATCCTTGAAGGTCTTAGAAATCTGAAAATAACCCGAGAAGCTTCGAGGAAACAATAGTATTGGTTTACCTGCGAAGTCTTTCAAGCATTTGATCCATGATGGGCACTGGGAAATGGGTCATTTTCGGGTGGCCTCATTCAACTTTCTTTAGTCAATGCACATCTTCTCTCCCCTGTGATCCAATCGTAGTCGGTATCAAAATCAATTATCATCATTCTTGACGAGTTATGCCACCCTTCTTTGGTATACACAGTGTACCGGGCTTACCATAGACTGTCAAAGATCGGATAAATTTAATCCGGGTCAAGAAGTTTTTTAACTCTTTTTTTATGACGTCGTGGATCTTTGCGGTTTACCGTCTCTTGACTCTATGTTGGTTCGTAGGTATCTATTTCCATAAGGATTTTGTGGGTAACAAAACTTCTGAATCAAAAACACCCTTGTTATCGGAGAGTTTCCAAGCGATGGCGTCTCTTATGGGGACTTTTTTTAGAACTTGATAAGTGCTGTACTTATCCTCATCCTTTAAATCTTTCGCATTTATGACGGGCAACTTGTCGTCGCTTCAAAAATGCGTATTCTAAATGAGTGGTATCGTCCTTGTGTTCAACATATGGAGGCTCATTTAATGATGATTTAGCTTCAACAAATTTAAGTTCTTCCGGATTCCGGGTGATTAATAATTTATGAGTCGGAAGAGGAGCGGGTAACGGTTTCACTATTGAGAAGTGCTTCCAATCAAGAGGTCACCCTCGGATCATAGTATGTAGCATTCAATTTCCCGTGATTATTGGCTCGTCTTTGATTGCTATAAAAGCATTGGCTTCTTTTCGAGCAATGAGAAAATCACTATACCCGAAAGGAGGTTAGTGTTGGTGAAGAATTGAAACAATTGGATCCGTAAATCCAGAGAAGGATTACCATAAGATAACTGCATCAGAAAACTAGAATTCTTGCGAGTATTCTTCAATGCAATTCAATGACGTCGATTCGGCTTTTCTTACTCTTTTTTTCGTTCGCTTAATATGATTGTAATTAGCCGTTGTGTATCTCGAAGTTTGGTCCAGATTGAAGTGATGGCCTCTTTGCCGAACACGATAGGGTTATTTTACCTTCGTAAAACATCTTTCAACGCACGGAATGGTCTGTAAGAATCTTCTCCCGAGAATTTAAGGTACTTCGGGGGTTTGGTCAAAAATATTCGACCACAAAATCTGCTGGAAACTGGAACTTTCCCACCATCAAACGGACGTCTTTAGCTATACCGATTGGTTCAGTGATTGAACGGTCCGCTAGCTCTAGCGTCATGCAAGTCGGGGTTAGCTCGAGAAGAGATAGATCTTTCCAGACGGTACTTAGGCTAAGATTAATGCTTGCGCCGATACGGCAAAGGCGTTGCATGTATTAATCCCAGAAAATTTCACATGGGATAAGAAATCGACCAGGGTTCCTGTTTTTTCAGTAACATGTTTAGGATGATATGAGCAATTCCTCGTTCATAGAGTTCTTAGCCATTTCATCTCAATTTCTCTTTGTTTCCAATTTATAGTTTTTGAGTCGAGGCAAATTTTGGCTTAAGGGGTTCAAGGCATCCGTAAAGCTAATTTCGGAAATCAAATCTTAAAGATTTCGTTTTATAATTTCTCAATTTGATAACGCTTTTTCACGGCGCCTTTAATCATTTCTACTTGATGGGAAATGAATTGATGTTCGTTGGTTAGACATTGGAGCCTAACGGGATCAACAACGGGCTCGGAAGTTGGATTTTGAGATTGGACTTGAATTACCGAAGGTTGGACGTCTTCGGTGCTTTCGTTATTAGTAGGAAGCATCGTGTCCTTTGTAACCTCGGTATCACGATTCATCACTTTTAGAGGAGAAGATAAAGTAGAAGGAATCGCGGGTCCTTGATATGCAACCACCACTCTCGGGTTGGTGATACCTCAATTCTTCCTTTGGGGTTGGTTAATGGTGTTACCCGGGTGAGTTCCCGAACTGAAGTAGAGGCCAAGGTATTAGAAGTCACATCACTTGGAAAGCATGTCCGTTAAATTAGCCATTTGGTTTTGCAAGGTTTGGCCTTGGTTTTGCTTTTTCCTCAAAACTGCATCATTAGCTTGTGTGTTGTCAAAATCAGTTTTGGACACACCATGTGTCTGAGGAATAGGAGCTTGGTAAGCTGGTGGTTGATTAACCCGGGGACGGTAAATTTGGCTTTGGTTGAAATTGTTCCCTCGGTTTTGATTGTAATTGTTTACCCGATTGAAATTGTTTTGATTATTTCCTTGATGGCTTTGAATGAGAGGAAAACCGGGAGGTCGAATTTGATTTGCAACCATTTGAGGTCGGTAACCGATATTTCCTTGGTTGAAATTTGCTGCAGCGGATTGTGACACATACTCTTGGATATTGTCACGATAAATGTTTCCATCGGTGGCTGGACAATTTTGGTAAGAATGACCACCCCCACAAGTTACACAACTTTGCTCAACGCTTTTACGGGAGCTGAGGTTTGGTTTTTCTTATCGAGAATCAATGCTCTAACCATTTTATTCAGTCTCAAGCTACATAGGATGAAACTGCTAGGGTTAGAAGAGCTCGTTATCACTTTGGAACACAATGGCCATTGCTTCGTGATTGATGAACTTTGGGTTGCTCTCGTTGATTTTTTTATGCATTTCGAGCATTTTATCCAGAAGTTACAAGTTACCACCCGCAGCGGAGTTCAATGAATCCTTGATCATTCGAATCTAGGGCATTTATAGAATGTTCGTGTTGATCAATTCTGAAAACCATGATGCGGGCATCACCTATGAAGATATTGAATCGGCCCCATGCCTGTAAAAAATGTTCACAAATTTTGTTGAAATCTCGTGTTTTCATTTCGAAGATTTGTTGTTTTAGAGGGAGGGAAGAATTTGTTAATTGAATTTGAAAACAAGATAATACCATGTAGGAACTCGATCGAGGGGGCTCTTTTCAAGCCAAAGCCGGGCTTGTCCCTCGAGGGAAAATGGGGATAGAATAAGCTTTACGACATACTCGGGAGTTCGGGAAACCTTATCAGTAGAAGTGATCTTGTTGAAAATATCGATGTGAGCATGTGGGTCTTCTTTATCATGTCCAAAAAATTGTTGTTTTGAACAAGATTAAGTAGACAATGCTTGATCTCAAAGTTGTTCGCGGTAATTTCGGGAACAACGATCGCATCCTCGTAACCCTCGGTGGGTGCTTCGAGTAATTGCGCCATAGTTTTGAATATCGTCATCGGAACTATGGGAGGATTGAAAATTTCTTGATTGTTATTTGGGTTTCTCAAGATTTTGGTCGATTCAAACTCAGAAGTTGTGGACTTGTTGTTGTCGACGCGTACGGGCTTGAGAACGATTTTGTGAGCATGCACAAAACAGAAATATAAAAAGAAAATTTACACTAATTTTTTTTGGTTTTCAATGTTTTATTCACTATTGATTTTAACGGTCATGATATAAGAAAATTCAAACCAAATAATCCACTTACTCACGGTTGCTCTCAAAAAGATAAACGCACAGAGTGAGCGGATGTGTAGGAATAGCTGCGAAGCTTAGATTATTTCTCCTTTCGGGTAGTAGTTCCTCGGAACAATATCTCCTATATCCCACTTTATAGTTGTTTAACCTTTCATGGTGTAGTCTTACGTCGTAAGCGACACAAATGGCAAGTTTTTTAAAATCTTTTGTCAGTTGGGGAAACAACATGTTCACCGGAAGTTATTATGATATATACCTCAATTGAGAATATTATATTTGGTTATTTTTACCATTGTGATTTATTCTTTTTTTTTATGGAACAATGGTTTTTGATATTTTTGGTTTTTCTTTTGTTTTATATATAATAGTTTTACTAATTAAAGAAAATGAAAAATTTTTTTGTACTGTTTATGTTTTTATAAAAGAAAATTATTCACAGATTCAATCACAAATTGTCAACGTAACGATAATCGTTTTTCAGCCTCCCCGGCAACGGCGCCAAAAATTAATTCGTTCAAATTATAATATATATATATATATATATATATAATATATATTAATATTATATACTATATTATATTATATATTATATATCATATATTTATATATATATATATATATATATATATATATATATATATTATAATATAAAGCAAACACTCAACAATTGCCTTTGACCAAGAGGGGGGACAAGAAGTCAAATTCACTAAATAATATATATTATTTAACCGAAGTATGGTTTCCGGGTCGTTAAGTCCCACGAGGACTTGAATGGAAAATCGAATGACAGATTGATAAATGGATGTTTGAATATTACAAGATTATTGATTGGTTTTCTATTTACTACATGTTTAAATATGCAAAAACGATTTAAATAAAACCTAAAAACGAAGCTATTATAAATTTAAAAACTAAAACGGGCATGAAAGACGAGGGCTAAAAAACCTAATTTTGCATTTGAAACCCTAAACAAATTTAACAAGCTAAAATAGATTCCTAAATGACAATTATCGAAGTTAAAAAAAAACTAGAACTTAGACTAAAAACGGAGGTCGTTTGACCCAAAAACGAGTCAAGACAAGAACGGGAACGAATCCCGTTCTTTAAAAAAGTAAATTTTTGAAAATTAATCCTACAGAAACTTTTATATTTTTCCTACAAAATATATGAAAAAAGAAAATTTTAGAAAAAAGATTTATATTTTTTCTGATTATATTTTATTTTTTATTTTTTATGATTTTTTTAAGTTTAAAAAGAAAATAATATTATAATAAAATACTAAAAGGGATTTTATAAAAAAATGAAAATTACAAAAATATAGCTGAAAGTGTGGCGGTCTAGGTAAAATAAGTTGGGCTTGACCGGTTATCAAATAAGCTGTCAAAAATAAGCTCCAACAGTTATAGCTTAAATGCAAAACACCTTAATACAAAGCAACCCAAGGGTCGTACAGAAAAGTACCCAAGGGCGCAATAGTAGGGTGTGTAGTGTTTTATAAAGGGTGTGGGCTTTGAGGTCCCGGGTTCGAGTCTTGCTCACCCGGGGCTTTGGCCTTCCCTTTTTTTGAAAAAACTTATAAAATGAAAAAGCTAGAATAAATGAAAATAAGCAACTTTAAAACTTGGGATTTCTCTTTGAAAGCTATATAAGTCTGGAAGGAATAAGCTCAAATGTGGCTGAACAACCCTTTTTATTCTAAGTAAGTAATTAAGCTAAGTTTTGAACTTTTTTGACCCTAATAAGCTTGCAAACAAATAAACACTAGCTATCCTGAGGTTAAGCTAACACAATAAGCTATGCAGGTTCAAAATGAGCTATAAGGAGAATGAAAAAATAAGCTTATAGAAGGCTTATATAAGCTGTTGTCTACAAGGGTTAAAACAGACCAAATGGGGCACCTAGAGGTTATTTTTAGCTCTCCAAAGGATAGTCCTAAGCTTAAAGCTTTTTTGTTTTTTTTTTTTTTACAAGGGTCTTAAAGATTAGCTTATATTATTCGATAAGCTTATAAGCACAATCCCTAATGAAAAAGCACCAAATAAGCCAGAAATGGGCTTTTTTAGCTTCTTAGCACTAGGGAAGCCTTTGTGGCTTTGACAGATTATGAAATAAGCTCTAATAAGCTCAAAGTAAGCTAAGAATCCTAAAAAGCTATCTAAACTAACTTAAATGGCCTAATGCAACAAGAATTTAGCTAATGCAACAAGCTATAGGCTCAAATAAGCCAAAATTAGTGGGCAAACTATACTATTTTTTACTAAGGAAAGCTAAGCTAAACTGATAAGCTCTTAAAGGGGGCAATAAGCTAGGAAACTAAGAGCTAAGCTAAGGAAAGTAGTGACCTAAACCTAATAAGCCAATGTAAACTAATAATAAGCTAAATAGAACAGACATAAAATCAAAATAAGCTATAAGCCAAACCTGCAGGCCAACAGCCTTGGGACACCTTTTTGGCTTAATTTATAAGCCACTTAAAGGGGTCCTAAGGCTAAGGGGCTTGTATGAGCTTGTAGACCAGCTTATGGGCTACCTATATCTACAAAGAACACAAGATTAGGATAAAAAATAAGCAACAAAAAGAGGCTGTAAAAACAGCAGTTTGCACCAGGGGACTTTTTTCTTTGGTTTTCAGTTTTTAAAGGACAATAAGCACCCCTCAAAATAAGCTGGAAAAAGAGCTCGAAATGGAAAAGTAGGTTAAAACAGATGGACACTAGCTCCTAATGAGCTTATGCACAAATTTTTAAAAACTAAAAATAAGTTTAAATGACTGAAAAATGAAAATGAAAAAGGGACAATTTTAGACTCAAAGACACTTAACAAAATTTAATGACAGTCTTTTAACAAATCACAAGCAAGTAAAAGACTTATAACTAGAACATTTGACACTTGAAAGTGACCCAAAAACAAGGCTTAGAAGAAAGTTTTGAAAGCTCAAGCAAATAAGCAAATGTAAACTGATTTTTAACCACATTTTCAAAGATAACTTAAGAAAAACTTAAAAACAGCTTATAAGACTTAAAACTATTAAAAAACAGATCAAATACTACTTAGAAATGCTTGTTAAAAATGACCAAGTGACCCAATTGGGTTTTAACCCATTTTTACCCACTTTAGACCCTTTACCCAAACACCCCTTTAACATGATTTTAGCATATTTCATACTATAAATTTTTTTTAAGCTAAAACCTTTTATAACCAGATTAAGACTAAGACAAATAAGCATAAATAAACAAATTCCAACAGATTTTATGAACTTAAATAAGCTAGAACAAAAGTGTCAGTTTTAGAGAATTCAAAAGACTATTTGCATTACTGATTTTTCATTTCAAACAGTATAAACGTTTACAAGTTTCTAAATGTAAAGGACATAATTAAAACTACATAAGAACATAAAAACATTCAAATTAAAATTTTACTACTCCTCTATGTCTTCATTTTCTTTGTCTTCTTTCTTTTATAGCTGAATGTTTGTGCTTGTTGTGCTAGTTTGCTGAGAGGCTTCAAAGCTTCAATCCTGGCCTTCCCTTTTTGCCTTGGTACCCAAACATTTGATCCGAGCCTTTCATTTTGTTTTGGCACCCATTTGTAGACATGGATTTCCAAGGTGGCAATAAGGGTTTTCAGTGGAGAGGGGGGGATGGTTTAATCCATTGTGTAGTTTGGTATTGCAGGTAAAAGGGGAGAAAGAAAGTCACGAGTGTGGGTTTTGGTTATGGCGGGAATCTGGGTTTATCAAAAGGGGATACAGGGATGAAGGTTTGGGATTTGTACAAAAAGAACCCCTCAACTCTTATGGTATGATTACATTTTAAGTCCAAGTAGTGGGAAAAGGTTTGGGACGATGGCAAAAAGAGTCCCTCATCTATATTAGTTGTTTTGCAACTTTCGTCCTTGTGGGATGTTAACAGTTTGGGGACTTGGCAAGTTTAGTCCCCAAACGTGTTAAGAGTAATTGCATGCCTAGTCCTTGTGGCAATATGAGTTTGGGGGTTTGGCAGGAATGCCCCCCTCAACTCATATAAGTAAATTGCACAGTCAGTCCTTGTGTGTTACAACTTTAAAGGGTTGGTAGAATTGCCCCCTTAAGTTATAAATACCCTTTTTCACTTAAAGTCTTTGAAATCCAACTTTAAGACTTGGCAATTTTAGTCCCTCAAGTTGGATTTTTGACTTTGCTTTGACTTTTCTTGACTTTGACTTTGATTGACTTTGTCTTTTCACACTTTTCCATTCCGTGCTTGGTTTTG
>BQNB010011437.1:66138-78945 GCA_026074375.1 Tanacetum coccineum | reverse complement strand
ACGACGATTTCTTCTCGCCGGCGATTTCTTTTCCCATTACGTTATCTACTTTTCTCATACATAGAACTAAAACCTTTATTTGTGAAAAATTAATGGTTGAAACATGGTTACGAAGAAGAGAGTATGGATCTATCTTTGAGTTTGATTCTTATTATTGTTTATCAATTTTTTTATTTATAGATCTGGTATGAAATACTGGTGAACATGGAATCAGTGGTATGTTTATGGATCTACCTTTGTGTTTTTCTTGGTCAAACCTTATTATATAAGATATTGTGAACTTGGAATCGTGCCCTGAAGTTCTGAATAAATCGCAATTGATTTGAGGTTAAAGTGGTTATTGTGATAGATTTAAGAAGAAAAAAAGAAACAATATTTTATCATATTAGCATTCTTCAATCAGATACTTTCTTCAGTCAGGATCCTTTTGTAAAAAGGAAAAATAAAGAAACAGCCCCTGAGTATGATTATTTCCGAGATTAGGTATGTAACTGTTAACTTCAAACTTTTTTTGTCAACATGACACTTTCACTGCTACTGCAAAACTGCTTGGAGTCGACTTTTTAACAAGGGTAAAGACTATAGAATACCAACGTACTTTTCAAAATTTACCGTGAAATTACTTTTTTATTATCGATACCACCAACTTACATTCAAATTTTGTTTCAACTTGAACAAAACATTTGTACCGTTAGTTATTATGTGGCAACGTTAGTCCATTTAGCTAACGATCGTTTGAGGAAGTTGCAAAAATCGTCCCTTTGATTCTCATATATTTTTTTTTCGAAATTTTTTTCTTTCCAACCATTTTTTTCGAAAAAAAAATTTTCGAAATTTTTTATCGAAACTTCTTTTTTCGAAAATTTTTCTTTCGAAATTTTTTTTATACACATAAAAAATGTGTATAAAAAATTTTCGAATTTTTTTTTATAAAAATGTGTATAAAAAATTTCGAAAAAATGTGTAAAAATTTTCGAATTTTTTTTTCCGAAAAATATGGTTTGAAAGAAAAAAATTTCGAAAAAAAATATATATGAAAACCACATGGACGATTTTTGCAACTTCCTCAAACGATCGTTAGCTAAATAGACTAACGTTGCCACATAATAATTAACGGTACAAACGTTTTGTTCAAGTTGAAACAAAATTTGAATGTAAGTTGGTGGTATCGATAATAAAAAAGTAAGTTGTTCATTACGCTCTTTTTATTGGTGTATAGCTAGATGTAATAGAACTTTGAATTGGGTTAGTTGGCTTCAACACCCTTTTTTGATTCCTTTGTAATTTTCTAGCTCCTTGCTAGTGGTTCTAATAAAGTCGTCGTTCAAAAAAAAAAAGTCTTTACCCTTTTAACAACACAAGACCATCAGTTTTCAGTCCTAATTATAAATATACACATTAGGTGAATAACACGGTGCCGTTTTTTGAGTGTGCTACAGTAACGGGCTGCCTCATTTTGGGCCAGCCCAAATTTTTTTTTTTTTTAATTTATATAATTTGTATGCACAAAGTAGGAGTTAAAAAAAAAAATTACAAAAGTTCTGATTTATTCAAATAAAAAAAATACCCGCGGAAACATCTTCGATACCTAATAACTTTAAAATAACCGATATGGTCACAAACGTACAACCCATTATATTAAAAAAAAAACCCATATAGCAAAAAAAAAAAACAACACTTTAAACATGAGGCCCAACACATAAGCCATATAAAAAAAATTACTACAAAAACGCAGTCGTTTTGACTGTGGGCCGTCTGCTACAGTAACGGGCTCCCCCATTTTGGGCCAGCCCGATTTTGGTTTTTTTTTTTTTTTTTTTTTTTGTATGCACAAAGTAGGAGTTAAAAATAAATATTACAAAAGTTCTGATTTATTCAGATAAAAAAAATACCCCTAGGAAACATCTTTGATACCATAATAAACTTAAAATACCGATATGGTCCAAAACGAACAACCTCATATATTAAAAAAAACTCATATAGCAAAAAAAAACAACACTTTAAACATGAGGCCCAACACATAAGCCATATAAATTTATTTTTTTACTAATATACACATTTGTCGACAAACTAGCCTAAAATTCGCATAAAATGTGGCCCAAAGTAAAAAAAAATACTTTCTTACAAAAAAAATCCCGTAAAAAAATTAACAAAAAAAACACGTCAAGTTTTTATTGTTCACAACTTTTTTACATTCATCGGCCCACAAAAAAAGATATCGAACCGTCCCAAAAAAAGAAAATATTCGGGAAAAAATTAACCCGTCCCAACGCAAAAAAAAATTTCCCGAATCGTACAAAAAAAGGAAATATCCGGGAAAAAATTAGCCAAAAAAAAAACCCAAAAATAGCCTAAAATCTGGCCCAAAGTAAAAAAAAAAAAATAGAAAACGGACCCTCACCTTTTAACTATTTACGATTTTCTTACACAAAAATTCCCGTAAAAAAATTTACAAAACCGTCCCAAAAAAAGAAAATATTCGGGAAAAAATTAGCCCGTCCCAACGCAAATTTTTTTTCCCCGAATCATTAAAAAAAAATATATATTAAAAATTAGCCCCGCCATAACTCATCGCCCAAAAAAAACCCTCCGAAACGTAAAAAAAAATATTATTCGGGAAAAAATTAGCCCCGCCATAACGCGCGGGTTCTTTTGCTTGTTAGTACTCATACTTGTACATAAAATGACATTTTGGTGGTTTTAACTCATTATTATTGATGTCACTATACTTATAAACATTTTTGCACTTCTTCCTAACAGTTTAGTTTAATGCAGCACTTCTTGCCCACTTTTTAGCCTAAACCGCATCCACTATAACATGTTTACGATTAATACTCGCAACAACGTGTGAACTTGATGAATCACTGTCTGAAACTTATATATACAAACATATCGCCGCGAAGCGCGGGCTTAAAACCTTGCTACAATTATAATGCTATATTTTCTAAAGCTATTAAAACAAGATTTAAAGTTTAGACGCTATTTTAACTTAATTTTACACGTTAAAAAACAATTTTATAGATCTCAAATTTATTAGTTACCCACTTACCACCCAAGACTCTACGGTCTTATTGTTACTGAATATTTCTTATCGGGCTACATATCTACCACAGGCCCACCTAAAGCCCAAAACTATCATCCACTCTCAAAACCCTAACACAAAGCTACAGTAACTCGGACTCATCGGCTCCACCCCTTTGGGCCGACCCATTTGACTTTTTTTTTTCTTTAACTAGGCAACTTTAAAAAAAATTCACGGTACAAAATAGAAAACAAAATTACAGAAGTACTTATTTATTTAGATCAAAAAATATCCGCGACAATGGCCCAAAAAACAGAAATCCCTTAAAAAAAAACGTAATAAAACATAGACCGAAAAAATAAATCCGCACAAAATAATAAAAAAAAAATTGCTCGGCACAAAATAGGAAAAAAATTACAAAAGTACTGATTTATTTAGATCAAAAAATACCCACGATATGACGCTTAACACATAAGCCCATATAAAAAACACAAACTATTAAAACATGAAACCGGAAAAATAAACCCGCACAAAATAAAAAAAAAATAAACAAATTATAACAGTCTCGCATCAACGCGCGCGCAATCATGCAGTGAACACAAATTTACCCAAATTCTCATAAATTAACATTTAATAAAAAACCCAAATAGGCAAAAAAAAAAAAACCTTTTAAACATGAGGCCCAACAAATAAGCCCATATAAGAAAAAAAAAATAAAGTATTAAACATGAGACCGAAAAAATAAACCAGCAAAAAAAAAAAAATTAACATCCCGCAACATCGCACGGGCAATCACGCTTGTTATTACTGAATATTTCTTATCGGGCTACATATCTACCACAGGCCCACCTAAAGCCCAAAACTATCATCCACTCTCAAAACCCTAACACAAACCATGAAACCCTAAACCAATTCACTATATAAGGCCGTCACATCCTCCATCAATACCATCACATTTTTTCAGCTCTTCTTCATCTCCATTTTTCAGTTATCATAAGATTAGTAAGGTTTTACTACAATGTTTTTATAAATTTTTAGTTATCTGAAAATGATGAGGATTATTGTCGCCCCAGTCTTATGAGCAATAGCTCTGTGGTGATAGACATAATTTATATTATGATTCTTTTTATTTATAAACTTTTTGTTTTACTTTTTTATGAATATGATGAGAGTTATTGTCGCCCCAGTCTTATGAGCTACAGCTCTATGGTGATAGACATAATTAAGTTTCTGATTCATTTTTAAAAATGTTTATTAAATTCATTTTCCTTAGTTTTTATAATTTTTATTGATTTGTTGCAAATTATTGATATGATGATTTATTTTACCCATTATTGTCTGTACTGTTGTATGAATGATTTATAAATACATGCACTACCATCTGATCTCTGTTTTTGCAACAAATCATCTCTGTTTTTGTGTTAAAAATTAACTGCAATCCATGATGCAAAAAAGTCCTTTACAATGATGTTAATACTGTGATTAACTTAAATTGATCACCATCTTTCGGCTGAGGTTGCTAGTCTTAGTTTTAGTCCTTTTTTAGATATTTGTATGTTATTTTTATAGTTTTTAAATGCCCATGGTATCTGATGCCTTGACTTAATAAATGTTTTGTGTATCTCGTTTTATTGGGCAAAGAGTAATGATAACAAATTTGCGACACAGTTTGCTGCTATGGTCCAAAGCTCACTGTTATTTATTTCTGTTCACATTTTTTAAATCCTTCTTATTTTATGTTTTTCTAATACTGGGCAGTGATGAGAACTTAGGAAAGTCATGCACCACTCTGATTCATTGTGATTGATAAACTTTCTCCAACCCATATTTTATATCTGAGCCCTTGAATCAGCAAAAATGTTTTTTTAAACGTATTTTTAAGTTTGTTTTCTAGGCTAGTTATTTTTATAAAATTGTTAAATGGATGAGGATTCAGATGATGGATTTCTTTTAAGAGATCAAACCATGATGCGGACCGTATAGCTTTAATCAGCTGCTGGGGATAAATATTTGGTTTCTGATGGTTCCTCTGTTTTTTAAAAACAACTTTTAATTATTTCGGATATTTATGATCTTCACGAGGTTTACCTACTTCAAAGGTTTTAAAACTAAAATGTATTTACGAAAAACAATTAATTTTGTTCGAATTCAGACACTTCTTAATTGATACGAAAGTTGTTAAACCTGTTGCAAGTGTATTAATACTTTTGTTAAAATGTAAAAGCCAAGTTTTGTTATAGAGTATGAATGGTGCAATCTTTGTTTAGAGAGAAGGTATAAAAGGTAAATTTTATTTGTTATATTGGATGGTGGTACAGAGTATGAATGTTGCAATCTTTGTTTAAAGATAAGATATAAAAGGTAAATTCTATTTGTTATATCGGTTTTTCTAACATGGTGGGGACACAGGCTGTGTGTCACAGCTTGATTGGCCAACAATTATTGTTATTAATCATTATCAGCCCCACAAATAACTGTTGGCCAATCAGGCTGTGACACACAGCCTGATGTCCCCATCTTAACATGTGCCCCTGGACACATGTTAGAAAAATCCTTGTTATATTGTTTAGTGTTTGTTTTAGGGTGTGCTTGGTTGAAGGTATTAAGGGGTAAGGAATGATTAATGATGCTTGTTTTGCTATAATGCAATGAGCCATTACCCACTATTGGGTAATTCACCATTCCTCTCTAATTTGAGGGTAATGAACCAAGTAATGCTTCACTTTATTTGTATCTCTGTTTTTTTTTTCGTTCTTTGCTTCCCCACATCTGCATCACGTTAGATTCTTCAATTTTTCCTATTTATTTAATTCATTTCTGGGTGGTTTCAAATTTATCACTTTTGATGTTGCATCGTTACAACATAAGCATATCTGTGTGATTCTTATAATTTTAATACTATTTGTATGATACTTAACTAAATATCAAACATGGAATTTTTTTTAACTGAATGCTTTTCAACATTCAAAACAAACAAGAGATCACTGTCTTGGTCAAGGTGGTTAATAAAAATAGTTTACTTGCAAAAAATAGGTTAGTTTTTTGCCATCATAACAAGCATATTTAATTATAATAGGAATACTCATTATATTCCTTAGCATTCCCATTATCTTTTCTATTTCCGTTACCTTAAATGAACCAAGCACCCTCTTAGTTTTATCTTTGGAGGGGCTGGAATAAGAACCATGGCAATTTCATATCGAACGTTATAAATAGCCAAGTCAAAGACTACTGAGACAATTCATATCGAATGTTATAAATAGCCAAGTCTAAGACTCTACTGAGACAAAGATAGGCTGAGCTTTTGTGTGAGCCGTGGCGACATTACCTTTTTAAGGCGTGAGTTAGCGACAATTTTTTTTATAGATGTATATCATATATAAAATATATGAGTCCTAAATATTATTAAATTCAAACCTAAATCTAAAATATTAGTAAGTGCAAGTCCAAATCTCAAATTTAAAGAAATCCACTGTCATGCCTTGTCTTTTTACGCCTCTAACTGTTCTGAACTCAAAATTAGGTACTATATTTGAAGTAGTAGTATGATGTTGTGAATAAAATAAAGGGTTGGTAGGTTCCCATAATCCAATGATTAGTTTTTATTTTTTCATCTAACCAATCATTATTTCAATCATAACATATTAATTTTTTATTTTACCGATCATTATCCTAATCATTATTTATATTTAACTTTATTTACTTATATATATACTAGTTACGTAACCCGTCCGATGGGCGGGTGTGTTTCGAAATTTTTGTGGTTTTTTTTGTTACGTGAGTGTCGGATGTTTAAGACGAAGTGATGTATTTTTAAAAAATTGTTAAACTGTTTTACATTGTTTGTTGTTATATTGAAAAACATGGCTTAGTTTATTTATTGTAGTCCCTAGTTGAGTGTTGGATGTTTTTTTTAATTGTTAGAACCTTTTCCATTAATTTGTTGGTTATTTTGACAAACATGACTTAGTTTTATGTATTTTAGTATGTGGTTTAGTATGTACATATGTTTAACAATGTTTTGCATTGTATTTAATGTGCATCATTTTATGAAATTAATCAAGTCGGGTTTATTAAGAATTCTCACAATTAATAAGACTAAATTATAAAAGAATAAACATCAAATATTACAAAATCAAAGAACACCCAACAAGACCAAGAAATAAACCAATTTTAATTAACATATTTAGATACATATAAAGTAAAATTTTAATACAACCGTCCTCAAACTGGCAATGGGCAACTTCCATAGCTCCAAGTCTCCAACCACGAATCTCTTCGTTAACTATATCTTTAGTACTTACAGTTGTGAACTCTTTCAGTTGTATATTATAACATGTTTTGTACAAGTTTACACCACAACCAATCAATTATTCAACAAATCACTGTGAACTACTAAATATTTAAAAATAGTCACCAATTCTATTGCGTAAAATTTAACCTTTGACAACCAAATGGCATTCACTTGCATTTAGAACCATACAAACACTTCCATTACTAAAATTCCAAGATATCACATGGATGAAATAATGTGGATTAAGTAAGGCCCCTGAAATCTTGTAGCATTAAAAACCACCACCACGATTATACAAACCTATTTATGTGTCAGTCTTACCACCATAACAGCTTGATTATAGAGTACCACTGCTGCTTCATTATCAATCTTCTCCGGTATCCTCTTCAGTATCAATCCTGTGTTGCGGTTGAGCGTTTGTACCTGTTGCAAACAATACCAAAGAAACCAGAACACAAATTACAATAACAAAAGATGGAAGTTTTTGCTTAAAAATTAGCTCTCGAACGTCTCATTACATTCACAACACAAGTCTGATCATTTTCCTGCACTCGATGCACAATATGAATTCCACATCGGTTGCATACGAAGTGAGAATTGCCAAAAGTATATATATCGAGAACAGTGGCTTGTGAATGAAGGACCTTGCCACACACATCCACTCATATGCTACACGCAACGAATAGCAAATCGAGATATAATTGTGTCACTAAAGTAGTGTAAGAGCTTACGGTAAAGAAAATTGGACAATCATAGTGTATTGCTGTTTCATATGTGTCTTTTATCTTTCTTAACATCATACAACATTAACCATGGGAATCAAAATCGTAAAGTTACTACTATATGATAATGTGTTTATGTGTAAATAACCTTTGTTTATCAACTTTAACAAATCAGTACTAATATAATAATGTGTTTATTAGTCATATTAGTATTGCTTAATTTGTTAAAATATCGAATAATATGTTGTTTATATGTATCACACACGGATTTTTGATATGTTTTATAATTTTATTCATAGAAAATTCAACCCGTACACGTACGGGTTATTGAACTAATGTTACCATATTTTTTAATTTCTCAAAAAAACATGAAGATTGCAAAGTCAACTAAAATAGTTAGCTAACATGTTGCTCAACAACGACTACAGGAAGAGGAGTTATACTTTGTTTCAACTTGTAAAGGCTAGAGCTTTGTATTGGCTCCATTCAACGGACTATGATCCTACTTGTTGTGGGCCAAGGTTTTTAAGCCAGGTTGCGCTCTTGTCGTGTTGTACTTAATTGAGATTATCGTAAAAAGAAAAAAGAACGACTTATATGAAAGGAGTCCTCTCAGCCATCTCGCCTTTAAACCGGATATTGTTACTCTCATTGACATCTCAACCTTAAAATTACATATTTCAAAGATAATCAAGTAATCTTACTACCTAACCGCAATGCAAATAATAATGTGGGTTCTTGGACATATCTGTTATCATATGTTGTCAGCTGGCCTCAATGGCAATATGGCCACTGTAACTAATTTGAAGGATTCTTTAGAACATTGGCGTTGTGGTGCGCAGCTCCAAAACCTAAATGATTTTTAAAAGATGCAACCTACCAAGTTCTTTCGCCTTTTTCAGCTTCTTGTTAATCAACTCCTGAGTTCGAGCATCAGGAGTAGCCACAGGCAACGGTGCCAGTGGTGGAGGGTTTGGAAGGGGATGAGGTAAAGAATGAATTGAAAATAATCTACCATGTATGTCTATTAAATTAAGATGTTCATAAGAGCAGGCGCATGACCTGTTTGTCAGCTCTTTGTGTTCTGAATTCTTCAACCATTTCCAGAGCTCGAATATTCATATTTGCTTTTCCTTCTAGGTCTACACGCGTAGTAAAATTAGCAAAGAGTAGATGAACTGAAAAACTTTTTTTTTGTTAAGCCCAATAGTTCTCCATCAGACCTGGATACATGCGCTTTTGGGTTAATGGAACTAACATGTTTAAAGAAAGCAAATCTAAATCAGGTTAAAAGTCGTATGCAGTATCAAACATGGTTGGACGAAGGAATTGTAGACAACTGATCTAAACATACCTCATTTATATACATTTGATATATGTATTTCCTTGTTTGTGTAGTGAGCAGATCCAAACACCCCTTTCTTGTGCAGTGACCTGATACTTTTTTTTGTTAAGCCAGAATAGTTCTCCATGAGACTTGGATACATGCGCTTTTGGGTTAATGAAACCAACATTTATAAAAAAGGGAATCCAAATTAGGTTAAAAGTCATTTCGTAAAGGACATATGGGTAATGACAGTATACCATCTTAAAACTCTATATCCAAAAAGTTTGGATATTATTGTGAGGATTCAATAAGTATAAAACTACTTAATCATATTTCAGTCATTAATTTATAAAGTTGTACCAACAATGAGAGTCATGAGGTTGTAATATTAGTTTGAATAAATACCTCATACATGTCAAAGAATTCTGCCTGCATCCCTCTTCGCCGGTCGGGTAGAGTAGCGTATCGTCCACCCCTATTCTTTATCCTTTCGTCATTGTTTATCTCGTCAATCCTCTCCTCAGTCTCTCTCAACTAATTCCCAAATTTCTCAAATGCCTTGCGAGGTACCACTCTCCAGTGTCCACTCAGGATTACTCATTTTTGTCAAGGTACATCTCCATATGAGGATGTTTTGGATAATATTCAATTATGTGAAATCCAAGAAGTGTTTGGTAGTTGCGGATAATGGTCTTTAAGAACACATTTTTCAGGATTTTGGTTCAAGTTTCATTCATACTCGGAGTATTTTGGTTTCAGCATAAACTACGATTAAGGTAAGGCGATTAGGTAGAAAACCAACATAAGGGTATTGCCCATAGCTCACAGCTGCATGAAGAGCAGAAGCCACTCATATGAAAGTTATGCAAATGTCTATTAGTGTCTGACAGGAATCTAATTTGGTGAACCACGACTCATGTATCTTGTTACCTATTTTCCCACTTCTTAGTAGATTCCTTCCACCATGATTGATTCTACTCTTCCGGACAATATCATCATTCGTGTAGTAGAATTTGCAGTAATCCTCTACCCATGATTCGAGTGCTGACAAAATTTCAAGCCTGTCAACTGCATATGAGTAATCCTCAATAAGTAGGTGAATTCCATGATGAGAATTTGAATCCACAACTGTCATTACCCTGAGTGTTTCGTTTACCATAAAATACACTTAAAATATATATTAATAGAAACCTACAATAGTATCTTTGACTTCTATCAGGTGCTTACCTCTTCACAAGCTCTGCCGGCAATGCTTGTTGAGGGAAGACCCAATCTTTATACAACACGAAAGACAATTCCTTAGAATATTTTTCCTGGAAAATACAGTTTTCTCAAGGATAGACCTCCGCCATTGATCAGATCTGCCTCGCTACAAAAAGCATTGATATCATAATACAATAGAAGAAGGAATTAGAAGCCTTATATGATTGGGGGTGGAGTACGCTTAGTTGCCTATTTGCAGCAATCACAAATGGCTCAACAACCGCATGCCTACTCAACCTGTAAATTTTATGTAATTCAGTTAGAAAAATGTTAAAGCAATTCTTTGTCATAAAGTGTTCTTTCTAAGGTTTGAAGAGTGTATCAGTGGTTAATTAGTTGATGAATACCGTAATCATAAACGGCCACATATGCCTTTGCCAACTGCCAAACTGAGTCTTCTAATCCCTCTTGAGCTGGGGTGTATACATTGCTAATAGGACCAAAATTATCTCCTTCAGGATGAGGCAAACTCAACTCGATTGTTAATGGTTTTAAAGTTCCATCTTCTTGTAGGAGAAGCAAAGTTTTTGAGGCATATATCTTGTTCACACCTTCATTTATTCGCTTTTAAAGATTGATACCTAGAAAGGCGCTCAGTTAGCTTATCAATTGTAAATCTTAAAGTCATAACAAATAGTAATGTGATCAAAAAAAAAAGGTATAAGATGTACATCTGGCCTTTGTAGTGTCTAAATGTATGTCATCCTCCTGCATATAGTCCTGTTGTAAAACCGACAATATAACCACAAGTAAGAGCTATAGCAATTGACAGATGCATAATAAACATAATAAGTAGAACACAAATGATTACCATTTATCCCATTTGATTAGATGAATCCTCAACTGGAACTCAATTACCTACTGCGAACGAAAAAGAAATGATAAGCAAAACTGATGAGATTTACGTTATGCAACCATCCAACTTATAAGAACATTTTATAATCACAAAAACGACTACTGTACTCTAGTATAGATAAAACATCGAAGAGTATCTCAAATACATGTTAAGCTAAATGAAGGTATAACTCACCAAAGACTTACTCTTGTCTTTCCTGCAAGCCCATAGTCATTTAAATCCGAATTTACATATTATTCAACAGATATTATGCATGCAATAAATATTCATAAATATAAGAAAGGTATAGCAAAATTGCTTACCTGCTATGGGAAGTGAGAATTATCTTTTAACTTGATAGTCTAGAAGATCACCTGCATGACGACACATCTTAAGGGAAAGATTTGCATCTCGCGATACTGTTACAACCTGGATAAGCATACATTGTATAAGCATTGCAAGCAATTTTAAGTGATCATTACCGTGAATCAATCAATCTTATCTCCTATGTTATCGACATAAAATAAGTATAAATGTTTGGCAATAATCAAAGTGATACTAACTAATCATGGGAAAGATATATTATACCAGTAGACCTTTTCATATCAGAATAAAAAAAATTATATTAATGTTAAAATAAATCAATGACCATACATGTACATCTGAAAGATACTATGACTTGAACCTGGCCATAGAACTCCTTTTGTCATAGACACAAGTGTGTGCTTTCTTAATGTTAATCACGCACTCCAAACGAAGGTAGATACTATAGTCAACATATGATGTCTTGTTGATTTAGGGTTTTGAGTTGATTTTTGTCATGTGTATGTATGGATTTAGATCAAATATATTTTTAAAAATCAAAAGATATCATATCTCTATAACTTTGTGTAACTTTTTTTAGAATATATTATTATGGTTTTAGATAGTAAAACACAAATGGTGGTTTGGCTCAGTTGGTTAAGATTATTGCATGTTAACAATAGGTCATGAGTTCAAACCTTGTCATATACTTAGTTTTTAATATAAATTCAAAATTTATTTAAATTTATTTAAAATTTGAAAATTGTTAAAAAAATTTCTGTGCCATGTCATCGTTGAGGTGACATCCAATCACTAATTCATATTTATCCAATCATAGTTAGCCCCAACGGGCGTGTTCGGTTTATAAAACTTTTTTTGAGACGATGTTTGTCGTTTAGTTCTAATGGTTGTCGTGTTTGTGTAAACATATAATATTCATTCCTTTTTTTCGTTTGATTCTTGACATTGTGACATATAGCTATCCGTGTGAGAAAAAATTGTACTAATTAATTGATAATTGTTATACCTCAGCCATCTAAC
>BQNB010011437.1:32409-59350 GCA_026074375.1 Tanacetum coccineum | reverse complement strand
GCCACATAGGATTTTCCATATCTGACTTTTTTTCCTCTCAAACTACAGCTACCTCATTCATTATTCTCTCCAAAAAAAAATTAACTCGTCCCTTTTTTTCTCTCATCACAACCGAAATGCATAACCCTAACAAAAATCTCAAAATCAAAATCAGAAAAGTCTTCCACCTACGGAATCAAATCCCCAAAAACAAATCAAATCGCTAGAATCATGTATTTGAATCATTTTATCATCAGGTAAGACTTTTTTAATTTTTGTGTATTACAAATCAATTTTTTAATTCAGTGTAACAACAAATCCTCCAAAAAATCGAAACTCTAACAGGAATTATTGGATCCCTAACAAAAAAAAACCCAAATTTATATCAAACCCTAACTAAAAAAACCCAAAATTAAACGATTGATGATTCATAAATTAACAAACGAGCAAGGTTGTTTAATGGTTGAATGAAATTAGATACTTTATTTTTGTAAGATCTGTCTTTTGAATTTCTTCGTTTCTTGGAGTTTTAAATATCATTAATTTTGGGGGTTTTGGTGAACTTCATGTTTTCTTGAAATTAGGATTCAATACCTGTATCAAGGATTCATCATCTAATGGAGGTAATTTCTCAATTTATGGTTTACTTGAATTTAAAGATGAGATATGAGATATAGGTGAAGTTAGGTTGTAGATATGGCTTGAATATTGATAGTTACTGAGTCGGTAAGTAGAATTAAGTTTGATCAATTGTGAAAGTAACATGCATTGAGATTCAAGTATAATATTAAGAATGAAGAAACTACAAACAAGATGAGATACATCTATTGTTTTCTTTATGGTTTTTAAAATTGGTCAGTTAATTCATCAAGTTTATGTGTCATTCGTCTTTTTTATTGTTTATATTAAATTATAGATATACTGATGGCATAAAAACGTATTGTTATTTTTAGGGAACTTTGATATGCTAATTGAATTAACCAAGTTTTATATTATTGTGATTTGTTAATTCATTGTAACAACAAATCCTCCAAAAAATTGAAACTCTAATAGGAATTATTGGATCCCTAACAAAAAAAACCAAATTTATATCAAACCCTAACTAAAAAAACCCAAAATTAAACGATTGATGATGCATAAATTAACAAACGATCAAGGTTGTTTAATGGTTGAATGAAATTGGATACTTTATTTTTGTAAGATTTGTCTTTTGAATTTCTTTGTTTCTTGGAGTTTTAAATATCATTAATTTTAGGGGTTTTGGTTAACTTCATGTTTTCTCGAAATTAGGATTCAATACCTGTATCAAGGATTCATCATCTAAGATAGTAGTTCTATGCACGATGATGATAGTAGTGATGACAGCTCAGAGGACAATGATGAAGACATTTCAGAAGATGAGGATGATGCATCCAAGTTAGAATTGTTAGTTTACGAAAGAAGAGAGCCCTTGAAGTGTAGGCGAAGATGACGACGAACCCAAAATCATAAGTTGTGTGTTTACCTTACATGGTAAGCTTTTTCTATTCCATTTTGTTATCTTTTATCTAGTATAATCATATGAAATTGTTTATGATGGTACCTTTGAAAGGGATATGATTCATATATACTGTAAATTTTATATCTTTATATATTTTTAGGAGATAAGTTTGGATGGATTAGGGGTGAAGAATTTTGTCAACAAACCCTTGCCGGTCTTAACCCTTTGAGTATTCCTTCATGACGATATGCTTTTACGAAAAATTTCAAATATATACTTACAGCTACCTGTTGTGAATTGTAAATAAAGATGAATTCCAACTTTTTATATATTAATTCTAAAACTTATTATGAATGTTAGATTATCTACAAAAATATTTTTAGAAAAGCAAATTGTAAAACCTTTAAAATGTGCAGGAATGGTCGATAAAAAGTAAACTCGAGATCATTGTGAGAAAAATCAGTACGCTTGAGGAGGTATGAGTAATAGGTGTTTGCGACTGCTTATTAAAAATGCTTATTTCTTTTTTGACAATATATCAAAAGAAAGATGTATATTAGGTGGCTGAGATTAAACTTAAGTATGTAGTATTCATTTTAGGTGGTTGAGTAATAGATGATGTGAGGATATTTCTTTTACTCACACAACATCTACGCCACACAAAATGCAGAAATATTAAGTTAATTATATATTAAGGATTGGAGCATAATATAATCATGTGTTTCTTTTGTGCTTCTACATGCATTTAAGAGAAAGAAAATATGGGTATGCCAAATTATGCCTTCTGTGATTATATCACCGGCTAGGTCCACTTACGTACATTATTGATATTAGGTGGCTGAGTAATAGATGATGTGAGGATATTTCTTTTGCTCACCCTTGAAGCATGTTTTTAACTGAGATTAAACTAAGTACGTTGTATTCATTTTAGGTGGTTGAGAGTTGCAGGAAGGATACAATAGGGGATTGATGTTACTTCGCATCAATAATGTACGTAGGTACTTTGGATTTTAATTGCTAAAATTCTACCGTGATGTCATGTATCATTAAGTTAAAGCCTTATGGTGTTTAATTAGCCACCTAATTCAGATAATGACGTTATAATTTCATGTAATGTTGCTCACCCTTGAAGCATGTTTTTAACTGAGATTAAACTAAGTACGTTGTATTCATTTTAGGTGGCTGAGAGTTGCAGGCAGGATACAATAGGGGATTGATGTTACTTCGCATCAATAATGTACGTAGGTACTTTGGATTTTAATTGCTAAAACTCTACATGATGTCATGTATCATTAAGTTAAAGCCTTATGGTGTTTAATTAACCACCTAATTCAGATAATGACGTTATAATTTCATGTGATGTTGCATCCCTTTTGTTATAGTTGGTTGGTGTAACATATAGGTATGATTCTTAGCTTTTTCATTTATGGAGTATTTTCTCAGAAATTAGTGATCTCATCATATGTACGGTCTTAGATGGTTAGCTCTATAGAAAACAATGAACCAATTAAATTTCTTCTTGATTAATCATGTGATGTAATCCTTCTCACGAATCAATGATAAGCTTTTATGAATAGATTGCAGGTTTTAGAACAAAGTAATGATTTTCGTCATACACTTACATGTACTTTTGGGTTTTGGTTGTTTAACAAATTCATATGGAATCTGTTAACTCATAATTTTATTCTGTATAAATTCTGCAGGTGCATTTTAGATGATTGTTCATGATAAAGAATAAATAACGAGAGTCATAAATTTCGGTCAATAAGTATGCGCTAACTCGAGGATTACAATAGGCTGATATGAGTAATCATGAAACTGATAAAATTGTGCATACACCAGGATTAGCAGAATAGTATGTATTGTAGTATCCTAATAGTGATAATGAACTATACAAAATAATACCATCTGTTTGTGAGTCAAGATTGATAGTATGTATGAATTCACAATAACTAAGGAACAAAATTTTGGCATGATAATGGAAAATATACACTAACTTCACTGAACATTGAGGAAGTCGATCATCATCTCTACCAACCAGATATGATTTTGTTTAGGATTATATTCCCACCCCTGTTTCATTTCAAATGTATGAGGAATGTTTGTGACTTTCATGTATGGGCACCAAATGACATGATTCAGAATGTGTAAAGTAGGGAGGAAGTTCCCTGATACAAGCAGTAGAAGCTCTATGGCTGTCGCTTGCTAAACTTTGACTTTGATGCTATGTTTAAGCCAGATGATTTTAGAACTTTGGCTCGGCCCTTATTTGCATTTTGTTTTTGCTGCACATCAGGTTTGTTCTCAACCTTCTTACTTTAAGCACTTACTTATTTATGCTAAATTATGAAGATATATCAACTATGATGGATACTTATTTATGTTGAAAGCCTAAAAGTTTATAGAAAAATTAAGCTTGTACATGATTCACAATCTATAATGTAAAAAATTTCATACATATGCACCTTTTAAGCACTTACGCCACAAATAAACACACCCACTAGATTTACATATAAATCTTCACAGATTTAACTGTGAAGAAAATATATAATTCCATGTTTTTGGTTTGGACATATTAGCAATTTCTTTTACTATTAAGTGCATATGTATGAACTTTTTTACATTATAGATTGTGAATCATGTACAAACTTAATTTTTCTATAAACTTTTAGGCTTTCAACATAAATAAGTATCCATCGTAGTTGATATATCTTCATAATTTAGCTTAATTTTTCTATAAACTTTTAGGCTTTCAACATAATTTTCTATAAACTTTTAAGCACTTACGCCACAAATAAACACACCCACTAGAACTAATTAAAAAGTACATATTACATATAAATCTTCACAGATTTAACTATGAAGAAAATATATAATTCCATGTTTTTGGTTTGGACATATTAGCAATTTCTTTTACTATTAAGTGCATATGTATGAACTTTTTTACATTATAGATTGTGAATCATGTACAAGCTTAATTTTTCTATAAACTTTTAGGCTTTCAACATAAATAAGTATGAACAAGTATATTCATCCCACTTATAAGGGTACAGAAAACTAAAAGGAAAATTTTAGAAATACTAATCACACATGTAGTTGTAGTGTCTTTTTGTTCAACTATGTATTCATACACTCATTATCTTTTTCCTTTTTTGAATAGGAACCTGCATAACAGGAACATGAGAGATTGAAATGCAAACATTATTGAAATACAAACATTATCTGACTCACAAAAAATCGAATAAGACTCATTAGAAATCAAGTGCAGTTGTGTACTCAAGAGGTACGGGGAAATGGGTGTAGGATATATCCTGTTGAGAAGTTGAACTTTAGGGATTAAGTGATCCAAGTCTACACGATATAAAAACAAATAGAGTAAAAGATGCACTTTTATAGAAATGTGGAATTGTAGATGCACATACCATATACCCGTAAAAGTGTGGGTTATAGGATGGGTCGAAATAGGACAGTTCAAAAAATAGTTCAAATGGGTTGGCTTAAGTAGGGATCAACAACTTAACTCGAAAGACCAAGGTGCACATTTAGGATGGTCTTTCGAGAAATCTCATGAATTGCACTTTTAAGGTTTATAAGAACACTTAACTTTTATTTTACTGTTTCGATTTATGGGTTCTATTACAGAGCAGAAGGCAATGTCGGAGGACGCAAAGTTGCAGCATGAAAATCTAATATCATTTGTTCATCAACAAGGTGTATTGATCATTATTGATCATTTTTTGTGCATTTTATGTTGCAACATGAAAAGAATGGGGCAACATCATGTTTTATACTTTACCATCATTATATTTTTTTATAAGATATATCCATTGTTTTCCATTTTCTAAAATCTTATATGAATTGTTGGAGTTAACCTGTCTATCTTTATAGATTAAATTTTTTTTTCTTTTTCTCCACAATAAGGTATATTTATTTTTCATACGGTTATTAAGAACATGCCCTTATTTTTTGTTTTAACATTATATTCGTGTTATGTTATTGTATCGAGCATTTTATAACTACTTTTATCATTTATCAAGTGTACACAACCTTAGCATTATTCTAAGGATTTTTATGCTTTATGCTAAATTATGACATTCTTTTTTCCAAGGTTCGACTAACTATTCTATTAGTGGAATTTATATACATTTAAATCCATTTATAAATCCTTAAACAATTTCTTAAAGTAACCCGTCCAACGGACGGGCTTGAGGCTAGTATATATATATATATATATATATATATATATATATATATATACACACACACACACATATATATATGTATGTATATATATATATATATATATGTATATATATATGTATATATATATGTATGTATATATATATAGGGATGGGTTCTAGGGAAAACCATATTTTGCTAGAAAACCCAGAAAACCAAACAGATGCCCTAAAAAAATCAAACAGATGCCCTAGTTTTTTAGGGCATCTGTTTGTTTTTTTTTGTTTTTACAGAGTGTAAATTGAGGCCATATTTGCCTGAAAATACAATTTTTAGCCTGAAAAAATTAGGGCATCTGTTTGGTTTTTTTAGGGCATTTGTTTGGTTTTTCTAGGTTTTCTGGGTTTTCCACCAAAATAAGGTTTTCTCATGATCCCATCCCTATATATATAATTGGGATCAAATGAGAACCAACTTAAAGTTGTAAAAATAAGAACCATTAATGGACCAATAGGATTAACACAAATGGAAATAAATATAAAACTAAAAGAAAAAAGAATGATTATTAATTTGTATGAGTATAAGGGCATTTTAGTAATGTCAACATATCACAACCGTTTCATAAAAACCGTTTCTCTTCATCATCTTTGCTTACTGGAATTAATTCCCAGATTTTTAGCACAATGAATATCATTCAAGTGAGATTTTTGGTATTGCCACTATTCTACAAGCCAAATCACAATCTCCATTCGATCCCAGTGTGGTTTTTTTGTGTAATTGTTATGAATGATTCCAGAGAAATTCGTTGCTTATATGTGTATTAGGGTGTTTGGATTTGGTTTTAATTTATCATGTGTTTTTGTTTTTACAAAATAATGTTACACTTTTATCATGGTGTGTAGGACTGATTTTATTTATACCAAAATTTCTACCAAATTCATCTTCACTTGTGTATTTTTTTCGTTTTGAATGAATAAGGTTACATAGTTTAAGTCCGGTTGGATTATCGTGTTTGACATACTCTGTTTTACATTTGTTATATGTAGTTTAATAGGATGTTTGGGAATGCTTTTATTTGAATGAATAATGTTACAGAATAATGAGGGTGGTTTGGACATATTTTATTTAATTCCAAATCATCAATGTATTTACTAATGATAATGTAGTTTCATAAATGTTTCTAACCCTTAAACCCTATTGTTGTAGGTGAAGACTCGGTTACCCGTCTGGTTACTGATATTGAGAAGCTTCACACTTACAAGGACGAGCTTGCTGCATTACTTGAACAGTTGAAGATTGACATACCAAACCCCCCTGAAATGAACAAGAAGGAATTGTATGCTGCCGCCCTTGGTGTCACGGAACCCGCACAGGTTAACATTGTTGCCCCTATATGTCAGAATAAAGGATCCGTTTCTACGAAAAGGCTTCAAACACAGGCTGAGATAGCTATGATTCAATCAAACAAGACTCCGCGGCAATGCAAATACTGTCTTCAATACGGATTTCATGATTCACGCAACTGTCCAAAAAAAGATGCAGACATGGCCGATCAAGAAAACGATTCATCAGAATAACTTATTTACTCGTTTTTACGTTATAAACTATGTTTTTCCTTTGAATTGCATTTTATAAGTACTGGTATTTTGGATTTCTAATGTTTCATAATTAATCATTTTTAATGGAAAGCATGTTGGTTTATTTTTACCGGGTCCAATATATGTATCATGTGCGCTAGGTTTTGTATGCTCTCACAAGATTGTTTGGTTCAGTAACTTTCGGTCTGCACATCCGTTTCCTGATATGTTAACAGTTCTTAGTTAATTAGGATAGTTTTCTTATTGATAAATTTTCTTTTTGGTTTAACCCTTTCGATTGATGCTTACATTTAATTACCTGTTACTCAGCAAATTCTTAATGGTTTTCTGGTACATATTTGTATCAGCAACTTGTTATCAACAAGGTCTTAATTGTGTTTTGACCTGAATATAAAGGTAATTGTTAACGGGTTTTCGATACATATACCGAATCAGTAATTGGTGATGATCCTTGGTACATATCCGTATGAGTTTTTTGTATCAGCTTTTGTATCATATTTGGTACATCAGCAAGGTATTAATTGTGTTTTGACCCGAATATAAAGGTAATTGTTTATGGATTTTCGATACATATATTAAATAAGATTGTGTTTCAGAGACTACATCAGTAATTGGTGATGCTACTTGGTACATCTCTGAACGGATTGTTGTATCAGCTTTGTATCATCTTAATGAGTGTTTGGGTCAGTTTTTTATTTTTTTTAAATAAATTTGTAAAATAAATTTTTATATGTATCATGTGTGATAGTTTATATGATATCACAAGGTTGTTTGGTTCATCATTTTTCGGTCTGCACATCAGGACCTGATATGTTCACCGTTCTTAGTCAAGTAGGACAATCTTATTATTAGATGGTGCATATTTGCATCAACTCACTAGGTGTTTCAGTAACTTGTACAATCTTATTAAATCAGCTTGTATCAGCTGGTACAATGTAGATCATGTAACTTGTATCAGCTGGTATCAGCTTGTAGATCCCGGCTTTTATCAGCGGGTACAAATGCTATTTACTTCTCTGTATCAGCTGGTTCAAAAAGGTGTTGATCCGCTGAAACAAACACCAATATGAGTGCAAAAAATTAAAGCACGATCAAATGAAATAAACAACTATTTGTATGCGCTGTTACAAATGGTACTATTTACGTCTTTGTATCAGTGGGTACAAATGGGCATACTTGTATCACAGGTACAAACGGTATTTAGGTGCTGACCACCTGAACGAAACACCCTTTAAAGAGCAAATAAAGTGCAAAAAAGGTGTTGATCCACTGAAACAAACACCCATATGAGTGCAAATAAATTAAAGCACGATCAAATGAAATAAACAAACTACCAAACCAGCAACAGACTGCAAAATTAATAAAAATAACTGGTATAAATGTTGCATACTACTCTGTATCATCTTAAGATTAATACACATGGTGCAGACTTATAGGCATTCATAATGATCTTCTACACTAACAATTTAGATTAATACAATTCCTTTTTGGGAGTAATAAGTGAGAAAAAAACCCGACCCAACCACCCTTTTTCTCGGATACCAAAAAAAAACTATAACATGGTAACTTAATTTAGATAATATTCATTAATAGATAACTTAAGATTGGCGTATTCTTGTATCAGCTTGTATCAGTTTGTATCAGCTGGTATTAGCTTATAGATCCCGTATCAGCTTGTACAAATGCTATTTACCCTCTCTGTATCAGCTGGTTCAAATTGTATTTATGGCGGATACTTGTATGCGCTGGTACAAATGGTACTAATTACGTCTTTGTATCAGCGGGTACAAATGGTGCATACTTGTATCAGCGGGTACAAACGGTATTTAGGGGCTGACCACCTGAACCAAACACCCTTTAAAAAGCAAATAAAGTGCAAAAAAGGTGTTGATCCACTGAAACAAACACCCATATGACTGCAAATAAATTAACGCACGCTACAATGAAATAAACAACCAATCCAGCAACCTACTACAATTAATACAAATAACTGGTGCAAATGGCGCATACTACTTTGTATCATCTTAAGATTAATACACATGGTGCAGACTTATAGGCATTCATAATGTTCTTCTACACTAACAATTTAGATTAAATACAACTCTGTTTTGGGAAATAATAATTGAGAAGAAAAAACCGACCCAACCACCCTTTTTACACATTAGTTATTTTGGCATATATACCAAAACAAACGTAGTTTCAGAATTAGCGTTGCACCAACCATTACAAACCAAAAAGAAAGAAAGAAAATGCAAACCCGGTGCAATAAGCAAGTTTTTACTAAACCAAAAGCAGCCTATAATGGCGTCTACCACTTAATGCAAAATACCTAAAATACACTGACACTAGAGCATACGTGTAACACGTGCTTTTACTTTCTCAAAGGCACCTTCCTCTAACCTTTGGCGTTCTTCTAACGGAAACCGGCTGTATGCTTCAACTTCAACATCGTAATCTGATTTCTTTTGGTTTATATCTGACAACAGAATCTTTGCTGCATACTTTATACGCAGTTCATCAAGTTGCAGCTTCTGCGCCTTACACTCTCTTCTAAGTCCACAAAGGTCATCCTATTCCCTGCCACCCATGTAGGTCTCCATGACCTTAGGATTGTGCGCGCAACATTCCTCATTACTCCTTGTGCTGGATGGTTTTCGTATGCGAGGAAAATCTAAAAACCTCGCCACCTGTGGCATTTATTCACACACAAAAAATTGTTACTCTATGCCATATTATGTACCATAAAATTATAAATAGTCTAACCCAAATACTTTTTCGTCGTTTACCCATATAGACAAACGTACCAGAGATAAAATAAACTACAATTGTACTTCATTTACCCGTATACCAGTTGCCAAACAATAACTTCATTTGGAAAGGAACGTACCAGATAATGAACTACATCACCGTATCTCTCTGATACATCGGTGATTAATGACTGCATATTATCGAGAATATGCACCTCCTTCCATTTGAGATGCATGCATACAACAAAAAAATGACTCCCTTAAATTATGAGGAAAAACACCTATCGCAAAAATTTTTACACACGAACTATTACCAACTCACATAACAACGACAAATAATTCACATTACAAATTTATAGAAATATGTATCATTTTAAATAATTAGATGTTAACGACGAGACTATTACCAAATCCATGTTATGCAGATTCCGATAAGCTGTGGTTCTCAGAATACTCCGCATACTTGCATTGAATATGTCGGAAGACTCCTTAACATCATGTCCTTTTGCAGACCATTTTTTGACGTCCCAGTCATGCTGTTTTCATGTAAATTTGGGTCAACAAATGTGTAACAATATAAATTGCATACTTTTAAAATGATACACAAATTACTGTCCACATGTACGCATCAGTCTTTTAAAGGTGACCATACACACAACTTAATAAACCATACCATAAAATTTTGTTAATATAATACTTACCATCATTGATGTGTCGCAAAAACCCTGCGTATCGGCTTCAGCGGATCATGATATAACTCAGCATGTTTCAGAACCTTGGTGAATATGTTGATTACCCCACTTGATATCTTTATCCCTGGGCACAAGGTTTCCAGTACACCCTTCAGTCCATTGACATTATCGGTCTTGAACAGGATGTTCCTATAACAAAAATAACGAGTAATATACACAAATGTTCAATAGCTTATATTTAATAACATGCTGCTACTTTAACACGTATACTTACGTTTCATTGAACCGACCACTGAACAAACAGTCAGCTGCTCTTTTCTCATTATTCGACACCGCACCACACACAGAAACTTCCCTAACTACGTAAGGGGAACGCAAGACTTCCGCTGGTCTAACAATGCGTTTCGTCCTTCTAAGTTCAGCTTTTGGTGGAATGCTTTGTAACGGTTTTGCGTCACAAATATTATATGGTGTAACTGCACTTGATTCATTCTTATGAACTTGGGTCACAATATTCTCTCAAGGAATGCCCGACACATTTGCACTAGCCTCACCCCTTATGCAATTGTTCATAGTACTAAACCTAAAGTTAATACATCAGCCGTTCCACCGTGTTTGTATCACTAGTTGAGGTACGCAGCAGCGGGTGAGCGTAAATCTTAGGTGAAAATATACATTGTGAAATATTAACATTGTCACTTCTTATCCATTTCTCCTTATTAGGCCATTCTAACTCTACCTCTTCACTATACGCTACATACGCAGACGGCGTCCCATAAAACTGAGTAAACGGGAATGCATCATCCGTTTGTTTGAAATCATAATTCTTGTTAGCATCCTTTTCCGGAGTAAACTCTTGCTCATTAATTTGGTCCTCATTCGATTTTTAACTATCCTTTGCTGGCTGACTGTATGTACATGATCCAAACAGCACATCTCGTAGATCCGTTAACTGTATCAGCTACGTGTCATGAGGATTTTGTTCAAGCGCCTCATCCAATGCGTACTCAGCTTCACCGATAAGCTCACCAGCCTTTTTCAGTTTTGCCGCCACACTCTTTTTAACTTCTTGCATTACTAATTTCCTTTATCGGTACATTATTTCCTACGGTCGTTCTGTGTTCTTCTTGTATCTCAGCTACAATTCCTTATACCAACAAATCTAAATATTTTGAAAGTCAAAAAATCCTAGTTAGTTGAAGCACATATATCTCGTACATATGTATCAAATGAATACCATACTATATACATATATCACTCAGCCACATCTATATATTCATCCTACAGAAAATATATTGAATGTAAAATTACAGATTGGTACTACTAACACATATGTACCAATTAACCACATACTAATTTTGCAACAAATGTATCTCAGATTAACCACATAAAAACCTGAAAAGAACAAACCCATTTGTGTGCAATTGACTGCTCTAAACATGAACTTTCTTACACATAATTAACAAACATGTGCAACATATTAGTTTTGGATTCAGTTTGGTACACTTACCAACAAACTGCATCACCAATGTTCGTAGTGCTTTTACTGATACTAAATTCAATAACAAAATACCAAGTAACAACTAAAATATACTCTGTTTATGCAATTATCATTATCCGTAAAGGTTTGTTTCATCAGGGTAACAACTAACAAGCTAATACCATCACTTACCGAATAGAACTAGATGTAAATCACCAATGCCTTGATCGTCGTCTATGGAATTCATGCTTTTTGGAACCCTAAATTTATAGTACACAATCGGAATCCCCAATTTTTTGCTAAATTAATTTTTAAGTGATTTTAGTTATTGAGTGATACGAGGGGTAATTATGGAGGCTGGAAATCCGGGTCTGTTATTATGGTCTATGGCTCTATGACCATCAAAAAATATCCCGCCATTTTATTTAATAAATTGTGATACATTTGCCCTTGTAGTTTTAGTTTATTACACAATTGCCACTCATCAAATCTTAATCTCATTAAATACAAAATATTAGATCCAACGGTTGTGATTGGTTCTCACTTTTATAACTTTAATTTTTGTTATATATATATAGTAGGGATCCGGTGAGAATATTACTACCTCTGTCCCACATTGAGTGTCCAGTTTGACTTTTTAAAGTCTTTTTTCTTTATCTTTAACCTTAATTATTTATTTTTATGTTATATGATACTTGATGAAAAATATATGAATTGATAGAGTTTTGAATGCATTTTTCATTAGGACGGATGGAGTAGTTAAAATAAGAAGAATAAGAAGTAATTACATCCATTAGATCTGGCAACAATGGTTGTGCTTAATTATGGCAAAATGGTAATTAGCAACTAATGGGTGATAGCGGGGGTGGTGGGGGGGGGGTGGGGGGGGGGGGAATGTTGGTTTGGATATGAACGGATGGCAGTAGCCATTGCTAGAGACCAGAAAGTCAATAGAATGGATGTAATAACTCTCAAACACAATTAAAACTTACACACTATTATTAACTAAACATCATCCTAGTCAGAGGTATATAATCAGACCGATCTCAGAGATAGCGGTTGCGAGACATGTAGGATGTGCAGCCTCTTATACAAGTGCAGAGCGATAGGTGTTAATAGATCGACTCGAGGGGAAGAGCGCGTAGAGCCCTCCAGCAATTTCGCCGATATAGTCACTCTGGACAAGAGAGCTAATACTTAATCAGATAGGGCAGCTGAAACAAATACTAAATAATAAGCGACTCATCCATCTCCCTCTCTCTCCCTCTCTCTCTCTCTCTCTCTCTCTCTCTCTCTCTCCCTCTCTTCCTCCCCCTCCCCCTCTCCCCCTCTCCCTCTCTCTCTCCTCTCCTTCTCTCCCTCTCCTTCTCTCCCTCTCCCTCTCTCTCTCCCCTCTCTTTATCTCCCCCTCTCTCTCTCTCTCTCTCTCTCTCTCTCTCTCTCTCTCTCTCACTCTCTCTCTGTGTGTGTGTGTGTGTGTGTGTGTGTGTGCGTGCGTGTGTGTGCGTGTGTGTGCGTGTGTGTGCGTGCGTGCGTGCGTGCGTGCGTGCGTGCGTGCGTGCGTGCGTGCGTGCGTGCGTGCGTGCGTGCGTGCGTGCGTGCGTGTGTGTGTGTGTGTGTGTGTGTGTGTGAACAAGATGGTTGTTCGAGGTATAAAAGACCTCGTGATAGTCTCATAAAGAGACCCTAGACATGAAGGTTCCAAAGAACTTCAGGTAATTAATGAGATCTCAATAAAGTCTAGTATGTCTAGAATCGCATGGAATCGAAATAAAACGACGTCGATAAATTTGTCTACATACAATATATTGCTTACTATTATGCATGATGAGGATCAGAAATCAATTAATATCCAAATGTGCGCTCAATGAAATGATTGGCCAACACAAAAATACATAGTATCTTGCAAATACTACATGTATTGGAACATGAAGTTCATACACGTAAATGTGTAAAATCTATTGGATATACATCGGTTTTTGAGCGAAACCGACATAAGAGCTCTAAAATTATGTGCTTTAATACTTGAATTGTGAAATAAATAGATTCACAAAAACGATAAGTTGATTATTAAGAGATGTATTGTCCTGAGGTGGATGTAAATATCTTATAGATGTTTTATAAGATAAGCAATATAGAATTTTTTATTTTTCCTTAAAATGGGGTTTATTAGAGCTTTTATATTCTACGAAGAATATGTAATGCCTCAAGCATGGCTCACAACTTCAACTTCTAGAAACAATTTATAAAGTTCTCAATAACTTTATTTGATCAAATTGAATTAATCCTTATATGGATCAAAATCATTTTGGAAGCATATTATATAAATTGCTTTTGCATATGGCTCTAAGGAATGAGTGGTCCTCAAGTACCATAAATAAATGCAATTGATGTTTTGTTGACAATTTTGCAATTAATATGCATCATAGAGAGTTTATTTTTATCTTTTAAAATTTGTACATGTATTGTATACTTTCTAAACAATTCATTTGATATTGGGATGGAAGCTACACATATATTTTGTCATTTTTGCAGGACTTATTCTTAATATCAACAGTTTGGTGAACTTCAATACAAAGTTGTTGCAAACAAAAGTATTCGTGCAATTCGTTTAGAAGATTGGCATGCGATGCTTGAAATATATACATTAAATCGAGGAGGAGCATTATGCGCATTGCACTCTTTTCCTTCATCAAGTTTTTATCTCATTCGGTTTTTCTTGATAAGGTTTTTAATGAGGCAGTATATACTGTATAATAAACGATGAATATCCAAGAAGGAGTATTGTAAAATGTTATGAGCTTATGGGCTTATGGTTATTCATTATCCTTTGTAACAAGTTAGGGTTTTTGTTACTAGCCTTATAAATACCTCTTGATTGTAACTGATGTGTCGTTGGATAGGTATTATTTATTTATCAAAGTTTTACATTTATATTTAGCCAACCAACCTAAAGACAACACTTTAATGGGCAGAGTACCCGGTCAAGATGTAGCTTCGCGGTAAGTAGGGTGTCAAATACTAAGAGTGAGAGTTAACCAATTATCCAATTAGTATTTATTATATTCTAGATTAGTCTAATTACTGGTTAAACCTATGCTATATAGGGTTTTTGTTACTGGCACAGGTTTTATGGTGACAATAAACAATTCAAGACACAAAACACACTAAAGTAAATAACACAAAGCAAGAGAGCGGTACGAGCCAAATATAAGAAAACTGTATTAACCAAATTAAATCCAATAACATGCATGCTTGATTAAATAGTGCAAGGACTTACTTATCTCGAGGCGGCATATCATTCTTAAGACTTAGGCGGTACTTCTTCCTAAGACATAGACACGAACAATCCTGACACGATTAACGCATCCGCATAAAGCATCCTATAGTCTAATTATAATCTATCATAGGGAATTAAAGCAGTGGTGATCCTGTTAAGACCCTAGCCCATCGGGACTTTACCCACTTATTGCTTGATGTTGAATCATACACCGGTAGTACACCACCAAAATCAATTACAAGTCAACTAAGAACAATACTGGTTGAACATTTATCAGGTCACCTGCCGGTCCAACTAAGCTCATAGTCAAAAGGTAAAAGACAAGGTGTCATTTGTGATCCTATTGGTCCGGGCATATAAGACATAACATGGAGAGCTATCCCGGCATCAAGGTAACTGGTTAGGTATCCCAAGACCCAGTTGAATGATAGGTCGCATGTACAAGCACATAAACAAGTATAAGGCGATAAACATAATTAAACAACAACGATAAATTAAGCAAAGCCGAATTAAATCAAACCAAGCATTATAACCTTCATTAAAATGGCTAATACCTGAGGGTATTAGCCCACAATCATTGTCATAGTTACAAACGTAATCAAACGATAAATTAAAACCAAACGATTAAGAAAGTAAAAATTACACGATGTCTTCTTTGGGATTAGGTTTGGTGCTCGACCTTGGCTGCTCTACTTGGCTCTGTAAATTCGTCTTCAGAAGTATATTATGTAGTAAATATGTTTTTGCACACTGAACTTCGTATTTGAGTCCGGTATTTATAGTGTCTGAAATCGCCTGGATACGCCGTATAGGAATAAGTGGATACGGCGTATTGGGTTAATCTCCTTGAAGTCTGCGATAAGATCAAATCAATTAGGCTAATTACCATTTAATCTCATTTAATGCAAATCTTTGACTGGGGTAATAGCTGTCAATACAGCGTATAGAATAGCAGTGGATACGCCGTATAGGGAATTGATAAGAACGCGTTTCTTGTGATGAGCTGGCGCAGATATGCCGTATCTTCCTTGTTGGATACGGCGTATATATGCAGTTTCGTGCTTTCTTCAAATGTCTTTGTTTTAGCTCCAGAATTGCGCCTTTTCGCTTCTTCTTCACAAGTGACTTCATAATTACTGCAATATAAAACTTTAAGCAATTAAGTACCAATATCTTGCAATAATTAAATAAAAGTGGGTAAAACATGTGGGATAAATGATAAGAAAATGTGACGTTATTTGATGATATCAGTAACGTATTGGAATCATCTCATAATAAGAATGCTCTCCTTCTCTCTCGTTCTTGTATTCTTATTCTTTATATTTATAACACACATAAAATTAAACTATTTTTGTGAAATGCGGTGGAACAATTCAACATACAAATTTGCAAACTCAATTATCAAAAACATGAACACAACTTTGCGTACTTTAAAGCTAGCAAATATACTCAAGGAACTCATGTAAAAACTATCTTTAATGATTAATTATAACAGTAACCATCAAGTCCATGTTCAAAACCCGTTCAGCAAGTATCATAAGCCTCAAAAGCTTAGATTCAAAAAAGAAAAAATAAAGAACCCCATGCTTAAGACATAACAAAACCAATAAAAAAATGCATCAACATAGTTGCCTTTCAACTTCTATTTAGATCCAAATGTTGCAATGGCTACAATTAAACTCAGATATGTGATAAAAACGTATGAATCTAAAAATATAGTACTAGAAAACTTGAAATATGTAAAAAAAAAACGTGTGCATCTAACAAAAAAAGAAAGCAAAACGCATGGATCTATAAAAAACCGAAAAACGTGTGAATCAATATGAGAATGAATGAGCGGGTGTAGTTAGGGCTGTAAACGAATTGAACGTTCAGAGAAATTTCATGAACCGTTTGGTAAAAAGTTCGTTTATGTTCGTTTATTTATTAAATGAACGAACATGAACACCATTTTACGTTCGTTTAGTTAAATGAACGAACATGAACAAAAGTCTTGTCCGTTCATTTATGTTCTTGAACGTCCGATTATTCGTTCGTTTATAATCATATGTCTGTTTATGTTCGTTTATCGTATCATTTTATTATATAGTATTATAGTTGCTTTGCTTAAGCAAAACAACACTTATAAAACACAATGTGGTGTATATTTTTTAAATTTAATATTTATTTTTGTTCGTTCGCTTATTTTCGTTCATTTAGTGTCTTAATGAACGAACATAAACGAACATGAACAACATTATTTTCTTAATGAACAAACACGAACAAGAAAATTCGTTCGTTTAAGTGATCGTGTATGTTTATTTGTCCGGCTAATATTAAATGAACGAACATGAAAGTGTTTGATATTTGTTTTGTTAGGTTTGGAGGGCTGTTAAATGGGCCGTTAAAAAGGTTTAAATTTACTCTTACAAAATAGGTTGTTATGAAAGCGGCTGTTACAAAAGTTTAAATGGGCTATTATTGGATTACACATAAAGATATTTAAATTTTTAATTCTAACTTTTAATTATATTGTATGTATAGAGTTTATAGCAATTATAGTAAGGTTGGATCAAGTGGTTATCATCCTTGCCTTTAGAGACAGAGGGCAAGGGTTCGATTCTCACTCGTTGCAAGGCCAGAGGTCCTTTTCTACTTTTGATAGAACCGAAACGTTATTAGAACCCATAATCCATGGAAGACGGTATTGGGAGTTACTTTACTTTTTTATAGAGTTTATAGCAATATTAATACACATCTTTCCTTAATAAGTAAGTAAAATTGTTTGAGCTTTAAGCGTTTCTAATTATAGAATTGTTCAAAATACATTATATAGTAAGACTTTATTTTTAGCACCATTTTAAGTGCAAGAACTGTGAGAACTTTCAAAAACATACATGCACGCCTTCAATAATTGTATTTCTGCACATATGTTCTAAAAAGAACGAATATGTTTTAAAAAAACATCTTTGTGCTAAAGAATTTGGTGAGAAATTGGAAATACAATTTTTTTTCTTTGAAGGTGTGCGTGTGTGTTCTTATAAGGCGTGCAATGGCAGTATTGTGGCCGAGTGTAAGGTTTTCATGAAATAAGAGGAAGAGTTCATGATGATATAAAAGAACATGGGTGGATTCTTAGATTATTGACAGGGGGCATGTATGTTCTTGATTTTAAAATAGGTTCTCGCAGTTTTCACACTTATAATGGTACTGAAAATATAATCCCCAATGTAATATAGATATAGATATAGTTTGTGATGATGAAGAAATTCTAGACAACTTTCATGACTTGTCATGTTTGACCCTTGTATTTAAAGAAAACTAGATTAGCGATGAGCACTATACGAGATTAGTACCAAATTGGTGCCATCGTTTTTTCTCGAGCATGAAATGGCTACCGGTATCGTACCGAATGGGATTCTGGTACCGGAATCGATACTCGGTTCCAGAAAATCGGTACCTATTAGGTTCTTCCCATTTTTTGTTAAACCAAAAAAAATTTATAGTACATGCTAGTAACTTTTGGAACACATGTAAAAAAACACAACAAACAATTAAATAAACATATCACCAAGAAAATCGTAACTTATAAATGTTCAAAAACTTATAGAATTCCACAAAATCATATGAAATCCTTTAAAACAAACAAACTAATCCATTAAAAAACAATTAGGGTGTGTTTATTGAAACTAGCAGTAACAGTTAGCAATTAACAGTAACAGTAAGCAGTTAGCATTAGCAGTTAGCAGTAGCAGTTTAATTTATAGAAGTGTTTGGTAGAATAGCTGTAAGTGTAACACATTTGCTAAAATCGTTGCACCCTGGGGTAAACTTTCTGATGTGGAAGCTAATGAAAATTTGGCGCTACTTTATAAGAAGTTGTGTGTGATAGCAAGTCCTAATGTTATTATCAACGACAAGGTAAAAGTTATTGTTAAGGGACAGGTTTACTGGCTTCGTGTCAAGGAGCTTGATGCTTGGGCTCTAGATTTTAGTAATGACTCAAATGATTCTTCCTCGTCTGATGAAGATTATGATGATAATGACGTAGGGCGTTCAGGTGGGAACAAGGGAGTACATGTAACTTTGATGCTAAAGAAGGTGAATTCGTTAAGGATACAGAGATTGATCATATTTCTGAATCTAGTTGTATGCATATTAAAGACGATGTATCTGAGAATCATGTTTCCAATGCACAAAACAATATTTCAGGAGACCCATTTGGGTTTTATAATCTATTGAATAGGAGCAAGGATAAGGAAGTAGCTAAAAGTGTCGATCCAATTTTTCCCCCTGGGTTCACGCCTGATACTATTAAAGAAACGGTATTGGATAATCATTCAAATCATGCTAATGTTAATGTACCTGGTAGCAACGAAGGTACTTCTAGTGTCAAAAGTGGGAGCAATGGTATTTCGAAACTTAGTCCAGGTGGATTAATTTTAGAAGTTATGGAGAATTTGGTTGAGGTAGGGTAAACTATGGGATACAATATGGAGGGGTGTATGAAAAATATAGAGGTCATTATTGGTTCCCAAGGAGATTTACGGGTTTTTTAATGAATTTTCTGTCATTAAATGTTCAAGGTCTTAGTCAGTCAGCCAAGAAAAGATGGATTCAAGAGTTAAACAGGAAGCACAAAGTCAATTTTGTGGCTATTCAAGAAACAAAAATAGAGAAGATTAATCTTTTTTCTATCAATTCTTTGTGGGGAAATGTGTCTTATGATTATGCTTTTAGTCCTTCCGTTGGATACTCTGGAGGGATTTTATGCGTTTGGGATTCAAATATGTTCGTTAAAGAGAGTGTGACTATTTCTGATTTGTTTGTGGCTATTAGAGGTACGTGGATTTCTACTTCTTCTAAGCTTCTCATCATTTCTGTATATGCTCCTCAAGAGGTATCTGAGAGGAGAATTCTTTGGGATTACATTAGGATCACGATTGAGTCATGGGAAGGTAAAAGCATAATTTTAAGATATTTTAATGAAGTCCGATCGGAACAAGAAAGATTTGGTACCTCTTTTAATGCTTTAGGTGCAAATGGTTTCAATTCTTTTATTTCGATGGCTGGCCTTGTTGATCTTCCGTTGGATGGGTACAAGTACACTTGGTCGCATGAATCAGCTTCGAAAATGAGTAAACTTGACAGGTTCCTTATAACTGAAGGTTTACTTTTGGTGTTTCCCTTTCTATCTGTTATATGTCTTGATAGACATTTATCAGATCATAGGCATATTCTTTTGTGCGAATTGGATGTTGATTATGGTCCGACTCAATTCTGATTCTTTCATTCTTGGTCCTCTAAATCTGGTTTTAATAACTTAGTTGAAGAGACATGGAAAAATGCTAACACCTTGGAGTTGAACAACATCATTCTTTTAAAGAAAAAATTTCAAGTGCTAAAGGGTGCGATCAAAAATTGGTGTAAGGAAGATAATAAACGCTCGAATAGGTCCATTGCAGCTATCAAACTCAGACTAGCAGATGTTGATAAAATCATTGATCAAGAAAATGGTTCTGATGATATTGTGAATGAAAGGTCCTTGGTTTTAAAAGAGCTTCTTGACTTTAATGCTCAGCTCTCGTTAGACATGGCTCAAAAAGCGAAAATCCGTTGGTCCATTGAAGGAGATGAAAATTCTAAATATTTTCTTGGAATTATTAATAGGAAGAGGTCTCAGCTAGCGATTTGTGGTGTGCTTGTTGAAGGTGATTGGATTGATGAGCCTTTTATCGTGAAAAATGAGTTTCTAAGTCACTTTGCTGAACGTTTCTCTAGTCCTCCTATCCAACGAATCACGCTTGATGCTCAATTCCCCAATCAGATCTCTTTTGAGCAACATCAGGATCTTGAAAGAATTGTCACATATGATGAAATTAAGTGTGCGGTCCGGGATTGTGGCTCAAACAAGTCTCCTGGGCCAGATGGTTTTACTTTTGATTTCTATCGTCGATATTGGAAACTCATTGACCATGACGTGGTAAATGTTGTCTTCGAATTTTTCTCTTCTGGTATGTTTCCTCTTGGGTGTAATTCTTCGTTCATTACGCTTATTCCTAAAACGCAGGATGCTAAAGTGATTAAGGATTTTCGTCCCATAATTCTGATTGGTAGTGTTTATAAAATTATTGCCAAAATCTTGGCCAACAGATTGAGTCTCGTTATTCCATATCTCATTAGTGATGTTCAATCTGCTTTTGTTGCTAATAGACAAATTCTTGATGGCCCATTCATAATTAACGAGCTTATTTCATGGTGTAAATACAAGAAGACGAAGGCTATGCTTTTTAAGGTTGATTTCGAAAAAGCTTTCGATTCGGTAAGGTGGGATTATCTTGATGATATTCTAAATAAATTTGGGTTTGGAGCTAAATGGAGAAACTGGATTCAAGGGTATCTCAACTCAGCCATGGGGTCTATTCTTGTGAATGGTAGTCCGACCCCTGAATTCAAATTTCACAAAGGTTTGAAGCAGGGTGAACCCTTATCTCCATTTCTATTTATTTTGGTTATGTAAAGTATGCATCTTTCATTCAAAAACATATTGAATGCAGGTTTTTATAAGGGTATTCAAGTCGATGAATCCTTGACTTTGTCTCACTTGTTTCATGTGAATGACGCGGTGTTCATTGACAAATGGGATAAGTCGAATATTAAAGTTATTGTTAGTGTGCTTAACTGTTTCTTCTTGGCTTTGGGTCTCAAGATTAATCTTCATAAAAGCAAGCTTATGGGTATCAATATTCCCCAAGATGATGTTTTCATGGCGGCCAACTCAATTGGATGTTCTACATTAACGGTTCCTTCTAATTACCTTGGCGTTAAGGTAGGTGTTTCTAGTTCTAGAAGTTGCTCTTGGAAGGATGTTCTTTCTAAAATCATCGCTCGTCTCTCAAAATGGAAACTCAAAACCCTTTCCATAGGTGATCGTCTCACACTTTTAAAATCAGTTCTAACTTCTTTGCCTCTATATCAGATGTCGGTCTATAAAGTCCCGATGCGGGTCCTTAACAGAATGGAATCCATGCGTAGAAATTTCTTCAATGGTGTGGATAATAATGATAGGAAGCTCACTATGATTGGTTGGAAGAAAATTTTGACTTCTAAGAAAAAAGGTGGTCTTGGAGTTTCTAGTTTCTTTGCTATAAATCGGGCTCTTTGTTTAAATGGGTAAGGAGGTTCATTTCTAACGATTCTTCGTTGTGGTACCGGTGTATAAAAGCTATCTATGGTGATCATGGTGCTCTAGACTCTCCAGGTATTTTGGCTGGACGTTCTCCTTGGATTGATATTATTCGTGAATTTCATTATATGTCTTTCAAGGGTATCAATTTACATGCTTTTGTGAGGAAGAAAGTGGGCGATAGAGAGCAAACGTTATTTTGGGAGGATTCTTGGCTTTCTGATCCTCCTTTGAAAAATATTTTTCCTCGGCTATATGATTTAGAAACTGATAAACATGCTTGTGTAGTATCTAAATTTAAAGATACGTCGATGTCTGTTTCTTTTAGGAGAGTTCCACGTGGAGGTTTAGAAGAAGAACAATTT
Source organism: Tanacetum coccineum (assembly GCA_026074375.1). NCBI lineage: Eukaryota > Viridiplantae > Streptophyta > Magnoliopsida > Asterales > Asteraceae > Tanacetum > Tanacetum coccineum. Next base: position 36,385 of record BQNB010011437.1, on the reverse strand, counting down.
CAGCTCCTTGTCGATAAAGTTGCTCCTGTTATTCTTTCTAGTATCAAAGATAGATGGGTTTAGACCCTTGATTCTGGGGGCGAGTTCTCGGTTAAGTCAGAACGCTCATATATTGATGATTACTTATTGCCGATTGTTGGGCCTCTCACGAGATGGGTAAATGTTGTCCCTATAAAGATCAATATCTTTGCTTGGAGGATTAGCTTAGACAAGTTGCCTACGAGGTTTAATTTATCCTTACGTGGGATAGATGTATCGTCTAGTCTTTGTCCTATTTGCAGTTCGGCTGGAGATACTTCTTCTCACCTTCCTTTTTCATGCAATGTGGCTCGACGACTTTTAATTAAAGTTGCTCGTTGGTGGGAGTTGGAGATTCCGGATTTTCATTCGTATGTGGATTGGCTCTCTTTGTTCAACGGCCTCCGTCTCGCTAAGGGTCATAAATGTGTGCTCGAAGGCGTTTTTTATGTAACTTGGTGGGTGATTTGGAAATTTCGTAATCAAGTGATTTTTGAAAGTTCTCATCCGCGCTTGGATTTAGTTTTTGATGAGATTGTTTTGATGTCTTATACATGGTGCTCTAGTTGATGTAAAAATAAATTGGAAGATTTTCATATATCACCTTAAAATCCTTCTAAATTTCATATATACCCAAGCCAACTCTAAAATTTCATATATACCCATTCTTGACAGTTATAAAATTTGTGACAGAAATACCCTTGTGTTAATCAAGCCTTATATCCCAAGGTACACTGATCGTGAATTAGATGTTAGTGTGAATTGCTTTCCAATCATGATAACAGAATTTTTCTTTGATTAAATACATTTTTAATTTAGATCTGTTAATTAGTGAGTTCTTATATGTTGTTATTTAAGTAAAAACAACACTGCATCTCAAATAAAACTGACAATTAATAGATAATTAATGTTCAAATGAAAGTGACGATTAGTAGATAATTAATGTATTAGATCAGGACTTTTAGATTTTTTATGAATTGAGTCATTGACGACATCTCTAAATTTAATATAGAACCAACTGATGATCATTTGATCCATTAAATACTTGTTATTTAACACAAAAGTAAACAATGTTTTCATGTATTAAATGACGCCATAGCAAACAATATCAGTTTGAGGAAGAAGAGGATATGATAGTCATTTTATACATTGTTTTTAAGTGAAACAAATAAAAATGGGTAAATATGATATTATGAGTGTTTAAATGGGTATATTTGATATTTATGAGTTGGCTTGGGTATATATGAAATTAGTGAAAATTTTAAGGGGATATAAGAAATTCACCCAAATAAATTTGATTGGATATCTGGGATGAAATGTCCAAGCTCTTTATCTTTGTAATTTTTTAGCTTCTTGCTAGCTTTCTAATAATATTGCCGTTCAAAAAAAATGTGTAAAATGACGTACCGTTAAATGTTTATTCAAAGAGCATTGAGCAATTAACATTTTTATAATTAAATATATGTTAAATGCTTTCTTTCAAACGAGCTTTATAATAATAATGCTAAATGTTAAACGCTAATTGCTAAAATAATACTCTTAAAAACTGTCTTCGAAACATACCCTTAGAGCATCTCCAATGGGTAAAAGCTATGAAAAGCTTTTTACTATTTTAAAAAGTGTTTTGAGAGAGTTTTTAGCATTGTGAGAAAAGCTTTTTGAAAAGCTTTTCACAACCACTTGGTAGACTTCAAGTCATTGCCAAAAGCTTTTGTGAATGAGTATATCATACATTAAATGGATTAAATGCTAAAAGCTTTTGAAAAAACTAGCATTGTGGATGCTCTTACACTGTGTTCTCAAGTTGATTAAAAGAGTGTAAAGTGAAAGAAAGTGATAAAATGTAAAAACACTCATGTTCTCAAGCTTTTTTTTGTAGGAGTGAAGTGAAAGCAAATGAGTGAAAGTGAGGGAATTTTGTGAATAAAACTTTACTTTCTTTTTCTTTACTTCGCTTTCACTTCATTCTTATTTTTTTCTTGAGAACACAGCGTAGTCTTGTGTAACTTTTTCCTTTTTTTCTTTAGGGTCTTTCTTGACAATTTCATCTTCTATATCTACACAAACGATAAAAAGCAAACAAATTAATAACTTAAAAATGTTAGACATGAGTTTATATTTACAATTGTAGCTATTGTACAAATTCTTTTGTTTAATAAAGTTCCGCATTAACGATAATATTATAATTGTACTTTTTTTGGGTCATGTTTCTGGTAGAAACATGAGCCATTACTCATAGTTTATCACTTTATCTACTGTAATAATTATGCAAGCAAAACAAATAAATTCATGCAACTGTTTTAATTATGCAAATAATTCATGCTACTGTAATTACGCAAGCAAATCAAACATGAGCCATTACTTGTAGTTTAGCTACTTTAATGGGTGTTACTATTGGTACCTCCCTTTCTCACAAAAAGTATGGATGTTCCGTATTTTTTGGTTTTTTTTCTCCATGTTTATAATGCAACACAGTTTTTTATCAGTTTTCGTTCCGTATTTTGTTGACAATTTAACACTTTTGACTTGTTAAACCTGATATTTTTTTCCGCACTTTCCGTTTCATAGTTATATAACATAAACAAAATTATAAAAGTTAAAAAAAAAAAAAGGAAGTACAAATGGCACTTTAAGAGGGTCTTTGTAACTTAACCCATTCATAAATTATTACTTTGTGCAACATCATCATTTAATAGGTAATATGTGCACGTGAATAATGATTGTTTTGGTGTAATAACGGATGGTATTTGGATAAATAGTTTTATTAAAAGAACACGACTACTGGAATTTTGGATATTTTTTTAGTACTATCCCGGTTTGGTACCGATATTATATTAGTGGTCCTGATCGTTTTTGTGATCGACTCATGATACCGGTCATGTACTGTGGATTGGAAGTCGGTACCGGTTCGATACGATACCGATACAGTTCCAGTTCAGTTCCCTCGAGATTCGTGAGAATATGCTCATCCTTACTAAGGTTCATATTTGGTTCATATTTTTTAGTAATCGATTTATTAATGTGACACGAAGTTGACTTAAATGCAAAATAGTATCATATTATGTCAAAAAATGAAACTTTCGAGTCACTTGAAGCATCCTTTTTCTAGTTGAATTTGCGCCCGATTATCTTTTATGAGAAATCTAGATAAAAAGGAGTGATTCTTATAGTTGTTTGTGTTTAAAGTTTTCCTAGGTTAAGACAATACTCTTCACTAAGAAAATTAATTAGCCCGTATCAAAGCACAGAGTGGAGCAAAGAATAAGGCCTTTAAAAGTGAAGGTCCGATGTACTTGCCTTCAGCAAACGAAAAGAGGTGTCATCTTGTAATATATATATATATATATATAGGGTAAAGATCAAATAAAAAGACAAATATTCGTGAGAAGGATACACTACACATGGTTTTTTTTTAAAGTTCTCGAAAAATTCTGAAAAAAAATTCACAAGATCCGGTATGTTGGTGCATAAAAAAGTTGTGAATGAAGTTTTTCTAATTTCGAGTTTTTATACGTTTTTTTAATGCACAAAAAAATGAAATTTTGATGCATAAAAAAATTTTGATGCACAAAAATTTCAACTTGTTATAGTTTGATGCGCAATAAAATTTTGATGCAAAAAGTCAAAAGAAGTTGGGGTCAAAAACGAATTTTTGAGGCACAAAATGAACAAATTGAAAATTTTGATGCACAAAATTTTTTTTGTGCATTAAAAATTCGTTTTTTGTGCATTAAAAAAAACGAACAAAAACTCAAAATTAGAAAAACTTCCTTTACAAAAGTTTTATGCACCAACATACTCTATCTTGTGAATTTTTTTTAGAATTTTTCGAAAACATTTTTAAAAAACATGCCTAGTGTATTCTTTTTACGAATATTTATCTTTTTATTTTAACCTTCCTCTATATATATATATATATATATATATATATAGAGAGAGAGAGAGAGAGAGAGAGAGA